>ML395113.1:0-72928 GCA_005239525.1 Nicotiana knightiana | reverse complement strand
CTTCCCTCTTTAAATAAATATTTGTCCTTGAACGGGTCTAGAGACTCCTTGAACGAGTATAGAGACATAGCTGAAATGGTGAAAAGATAAGGATAACGGCTACATATATCATGCTCGGTCTCCCAAGTCGCCTCCTCGACTGGCTAACCCCTCCACTGAACCTTTACTAAAGCAATGTTTTTCGACCTCAACTTTCAAACTTGCCTGACCAAAATGTCCACCGGCTCCTCAACATAATACAAATCCTTGTCCAACTGGACTAAGCTGAAGTATAACACATGAGACGGATCATTGAGATACTTTTAGAGAATAGGAACATGTAACATTGGATGAACTGCAGCTAGACTAGGTGGTAGTGCAAGTCTGGAGGCCACCTCTCCAACCCTCTCAAGGATCTCAAAAGGTCTAATATACCTAAGGCTCAGCTTTCCCTTATTCCCGAACATCATAACACCCTTCATGGGAGAAACCCAAAGAAAAACCCGCTCCCTAACCATGAATTCAACGTCACGAACCTTCCGATCTGCATAACTCTTCTGTCTAGATTGGGTTGTACGAAGTCGATCCTGAATCAATTTAACCTTTTCCAAAGAATCATGAACCAAGTCTGTACCCAATAGCCTAGCATCACCCAGCTCAAACCAACCCACCGGAGACCGGCACCACCTACCATACAAAGCCTCATACAGGGCCATCTGAATGCTTGACTGGTAATTGTTGTTGTAGGAAAACTCCGCAAGCAGCAAGAATTGATCCCAAGAACCCCCATCACACACGCACGAAGCATATCCTCCAATATCTGAATAGTGCGCTCGAACTTTCCGTCCGTTTAAGGGTGAAATGTTGTACTCAACTCAACCCGCGTTCCTAACTCATACTGAACGGACCTCCAAAATCGTGATGTAAACTACTTACCCCAGTCAGAGATGATAGATACCGGTACTCGCGAATATAAACCTGAGCCAGATGCTCTAAAGAATAAGTAGTCACCACTAGAATGGAATTATCTGACTTGGTCAACCTATCCACATTCACCCAAACTGCATTGAACTTCCTCTGAGTCTGTGGGAGCCCAACAAAGAAATCCGTAGTAATCCGCTCCCATTTCCACTCTGGGATCTCTAACCTCTAATGATGCTCATACTTCATTTGCTGACAGTTTAGGCACCGGGCTACATATTCCACTATGACCTTCTTCATCCGCCTCCTAAAATAGTGCTTCCTCAAGTCTTGATACATCATCGTCACACCTGGATGAATGGAGAACCGCGAGCTGTGAGCCCCCTAGAGAATCAACTCACAAACAATCTACATTGGGCACACATAGCCTGCCTTGCATTCGTTATACACCATCATCTCCAATAGTGACCTCCGTGGTGTCCCTGTGCTGAACCGTTTCCTCGAGGACAAGCATATGGGGGTCGTCACACTGACGCTCTCTGATACGACCATAAAACGAAGACCGAGAAACCACACAAGCCAAAACTCGGCTCGTCATAGAAACATCCAATCTAACAAACTGCTTGGCCAAGGCCTGAACATCCAAGGCTAACGGCCTCTCTATTAGCAGTAGATATGCTAAGTTGCCAAAACTCTCTTCCTTGCAACTCAAGGCATCGGCCATCACATTGGCCTTCCCGGTATGATATAGGATGATGATATCATAGTGCTTAAGCAACTCTAATGACCTCCATTTCCGCAAGTTAAGACCCTTCTATTTGAACAGATGTTGTAGACACCGGTGATCAGTGTAGACCTCACAAGGGACACCATACAAATAGCGTCGTCAGATCTTCAAGTCATGACTAATAGCTGCTAACTCGAGGTTGTGGAAAGGATAGTTCTTCTCATGCACCTTCATTTGTCTAGACATATAGGCAATCACCCTACTGTCCTGCATCAACACCGCACCGAGCCCAGTACGCGACGCATCACAGTACACAGTATAGACCCCGAACCTGAAGGCAACACCAACACTGGGGTTGTGGTCAAAGCTTCCTTGAGATTTTGAAAGCGCTCCTTAAACTCCTCGGTCCACCTGAACGAAGCACCATTCTGGATCAGTCTGGTCATAGGTGCTACAATAGATGAGAAACCCTCTACAAATTGGCGGTAATAACCGGCAAACCAAGAAAACTCCGGATCTCTGTGGCTAAAGACTATATGGGCCAACTCTGCACTACTTAAATCTTCTTCGGATCCACCTTGATCCCCTACTCGACACTACATGACCCAAAAATGCCAGTGAATCAAGCCAGGATTCACACTTTGAAAATTTTGCAAATAACTTCTTGTTACGCCCCGTAGTATTACGTTGATGTTACGCTTCGCAGTATTATATTATGATGTTGTTACACTCCGTAGTATTATATTACAATGATGTTACACCCTATAATAATGTACGTTGAATTTGTCGTAAGATAATTGACATCAATTCAAGGACAAAATTATTTGGAGATTATAAGTATTATGCTATTTCAAACAAGTGATAAGTAAATTTATGACGGTGAGAGGGTAAGTGAATCGAAGAGAATGAGTTTCGTCGAAGTTTGATAATTTGGGATAAAATATTATCCGAGCTAAAATATCCGATATTTATGGACTAGTGCCATACAAGGTACCAAATGACCATGATAGTAATGTATATAAAGTGTGTTGAAAGTGAATAGTATTTTAGTAATTTGATATAATTCTTAATTATATGGATAATTGATTAATTGTGGGGATAATTGTGGTATTAAGTAGGATTAAGCTGATAAGGATTTTTTTGGGGCAGCCACATGACATTAAGCCAAGCCAAGTGGCACCAATATGCATGATGAGTCATAAGACCTAAAATGTCTTGTTTACACGTACGAATATTGGATAATTACCTTGGTTAGGTCTATTTATTAGTAATGTAACTTGGAGAATAAGAAGGAAGTTATGGCATGCCTGCCACTTTACAATTTAGACTAGCAACATTGGTGATTAACGGGTTTAATGGTTATTCATCATTGCAAGTGTTATCTTTAAATGGAGTGAATATTAGTCGGATAAGAAATAACGTGTTATGATATCAAGAATATCATACGTATTTTTTCCTACTTCGATCTGGTCGTTACGTGTTTTATCGCAATGGACGTGTGTTAGAGGGATTTTCAAGAGAATCGGCTCAGGTATGTTAAGGCTAAACCTTTCTTTCCTTTTTGGCATGATCTCGTAACTACATGTGTTTGATAACGAGGCCTAAAGAAAAGTTCATACTTCCGAATTTATATACATTATCCTAGTCTCATAAGTTACAAAATTCTCCCTTATCGGAACATTATATTCAATTGAGTATTGTCTTCTTCTGGTCAAGAGAGCAGAGGGTCTATATATATATATATATATATATATAGTATTATAGTATTTTCACCACCATCGAGCTATAATTGGTGGGAAGGCCCTATTGGGCAACCTATAATCATATGGTAAGTTATATACCGAGACTAATGTGTCCGAGCACCTATGAGCGAGCCTAGATTGCCGAGATACAGAGTCTAGTATGGCCGAGCGCCTATGAGCTAGCCTACTACGGCAGAGCAGTTACACGTTCCGAGCCTTATAGGGTCGGACATCTATTTTATTTGCTATATTGAGAGAGTTAAGTTAGTATCAGCAGGTAAGTATATCTCCAGATCATCTTTGACTCTCAGTTGCTTTCAGTTATTATATTATCAGTTCAGTTTCAGCTTTCAGTTATTTTATTGCCTTGTATACTCGGTAAATTATTCGTACTAACGTCCTTTTGTTGGGGACGCTGCATTCATGCCTGCAGGTATAGCCAATTAGTTTAACGAGCCATCATGGTAGACGAGGTTAGCATTCATCGAAGGATCGGTAAGACTCCACCTCATTCGGAGTGCAGCCGAGTCAGAGTCATCGTGTCAAAAATTTTCTACAGACTTATGGGTAGGCTGGTACCTTGTCCCATTTGATGTCAAATACTCTTAGAGGCTTTGTAGACAGAGGTTCATTTTTATAATATGTCAGAGGTCTTGACGGCCTGTATGTATTCATGTCTTAAGAAAGATGGTTCATTGATATAGTGTTTTCCCACTTATATTTATACATTACGAGTTGTGGCCATGTTGGCCCAGTTACCAATGATAGTACGATAAGAAAGATATGTTACGTTGGTATTCGGTTGAGTAAGGCACCGGCTGCCCGTCGCGGCCCATCGGTTTGGGTCATGACAAAAGTGGTATCAGAGCAATTCTGTCCTAGGGATTTCTACAAGCTGTGTCTAGTAGAGTCTTGTTTATGGGTGTGTTGTGCACCACACTTATAAGCAGCAGGCTACAGGGCATTTAGGACTGTCACTCTTTCTTCTTACTCTAGATCGTGTGGTAGAGCTCAGTCGTAGAAATTCAAATTCCTAAATTCTATTATACTCGTAATATAGTGATACCTACATCCAGAAAGACGGTTGGTAAGAGATATAACTGTGGAAGAGTTGAGTCAGAGAAACTCGATTTTGCATCATGCTTATGATGAGTAAATATGAGGTCTTCAACGGATCATGTGTATACTGAAAGGTGTAACCTTCTTGATAAGGAGCCCTAGGCATGGATATCTTATCTATCCACCCATATGGTAGAAAGGCAATGATAGATTCAGAAGATAGATACAAGTTTTAACAAGTAAAAGAAGCAATATGAAGAAGGGTACGAGGCGCCCAACTAATGAAGATTATCAGTATTTACAATTCAGGCAGAGGAATATAAGCCTTTTGAGTTACCTTCAATAATAACAGAATGTACAATTGGCCACACACATCTCATTTATGCCCTATGCGGGCTAAAACAGAAGTAGTATAAGAGAAGGCAGGATATTAGGATCTAGCTGGGGTTAGGATAACCCAAAGGATGAATAGATTATTTGCGTTAATTAACATTTCAGAAGGATATTGCAAATGGTGCTAATAGATCTCCTTGTGAGACACCCAGATGGTGCACTCTAAAATAGTACATCTAGATATGACTAATAAAAAGATAGGCACTGGAAGCCTTGAAGGGATGAATATTACCTTGGTGCGGATCCCGTCCCTAGTAGAGAAAGAATGTTAGGCAATTCGAAGAGCCAATAGATGGAGCAAGGGGATCTAAAAGCAAAAGAATGTCTTGTTCGAGTTTTCAGAATAAAGTGATAGACATAGATGTTAGCGGGAAATAAGAAGAGAGTTAATGAAGCCTTATGAGTAAGATGTGATACATGGATGACAACGGTAGATCAAAAAAATGACAGCATTACAGAGTCTATAGATAAGAGAAGGAAAATACGAGAGGTGACAGGCCTTGAGGAAAATAGGTTATAAAGTCACATCCTCATTTTGAGAAATAAGTTCGTGACTCCAATGCGACTACCAGAAGGAAAAGTTATAACCCAGAATAATAGAAATCAGTATGGGATGGTGAACAAGAAAAACTAAACATAAATTGGGGGCTGATTGGTTTGATAATGGTCGACATCATGAGAATTTCATATTTCGTTCCGGCAATAATAGAATGGATAACAGAAGAAGATTCATGAGAAATTCAGATAATGGTCATTCAGGAAAAAGCTTCCCTAAAGCAAGCAATGTGAGTAAAGTTAAGCTTAAGGGACTGTATTTTCCAGTTACACTAAGTGTCACCATCGCGAGTAAGGAAATTTCGTTATCCTTGGTACAGAAAGATTACTGCAAGGCAAATAAGGGTCATTGATGATGTGAAAAAACGTCAAAGATGAAGAGGTAAAATATCTACAGGATGAAGAGGTAAAACATCTATAAGTAGTTAGTAGTTGATTCAGGAAAGGCCTAGTTATGGATAGACAAGAGGATAAAGAAAAATCAACAGATCATGCAAGATAAACATAGTATAACCCAATACAGTGAATTCAGCTTCACATTTATGACATTGTGATCCTTGAGAAATATTCATATAGGAGTTGGGGTAGTTAAAAGTACCATATGAGTGTTATGGAAGTAAAAAAAAAAAGAGTGCCACTGGGAAGACAGTCAAAATACCAGTTCAGAAGCAACCCTACAAGCACAAGGGCGTGGAGGTAAGTAACTACGGATAATTATAGGTGAGGAAGGACATCAAAAAAAATTTCGAGTATACGATATAATAAGCTCACAGCTTTACAAAAGTAAAAGGGTCTTCCCTAAGTATTACAACGAAAGAATACCTGAGGTAATAAGGAAAAAGGTTTCAACTTGAGCACAGTGACCTAAAGAGGAAATGGTCTTGTAACAACAGTCTCACTACCACATTGTAAGCACTCTATAAGAAAGTGACACCTACTGTGGCTAATGAATGGGAAGTAAAATAAAAAGTAGGATTTGAGATCATATGAGCTGCACGAAAATTTCGGCATGTATGGGAACTAAGATAAGCTAAGTATGCACGCAACAAGGGGCAGAAAGACCAGGAAAAGTAATAGCTTACATTTAAAGAAAGCTGAAAAGGAACGAAAAGAATTATTCGGTCTATGATCCAGAGTTAGTTACGTTATGAAAGCATTTAAGATTTTGGAGTACTATCCATGCAGCATATATGTTGACAATTATACAGTCGTAGAAGACTCCGGTATAAGTTAAAAGAAAGAATTGAGTACAAGTCATAGACAAAGGATTGAATTGTTAGAGGATTGTATCATGGATAGTAATAACTAATACCAGGAGCCGCATATTGGAAGATAACTTAAGCCTGCATAAAGTTTGATCAGAGGGAAGAGGAAACTAAAGAATTACATCAACTAAGTAAATCAAGAATCTGATTATTGGACCCAGAAAATTATAGACATCATGATTGGGAACATTGAATAACCCCTCTTAATATCAGAGGTACACGAGAGATAGTATAGTAGCCATATTATATAACAGCTCTACGATAAAGCCAGTTAGAAAAGTAATAGCCTCATAGGAAGTCAGTATGAAGCTCCCACCGGATTTTGTATGCACCAGAGGTGCAAGTATTATAATAGAGCTTCAAGTCGTAGATGTGAACTATAACTATCTGGAAGGGAGATCATGAAAGAGATAGAAGATGTGATGTAAGATTTTAAGGTAAGTAAGGTAAAGGTGAACAACATACGAGATACTCAGGTGCAAAAGATTGTGAATAATCCATACGTCGGATAGAAATCTAGAAGCGCGAGGATTCAGTATCCAGGAATGATAGCAGCGTCGTCAGTAGCATGTCTTCCAGCCTATGGTTTCTAGGTACTGAGATGTATAGTTAATAGAGTAAATGTAACGACCCGACTGGTCGTTTTGTGTTATCGGACCCCGTTCCCCTAAATGAAACTTCCCATAGCGGCTTATTGTAATTTATGACTTGCGGGGGCGGGTGGTCCGGGTTTCGGAAGTGTTTAGAGCAGTAAAGGAACACTTAGTTCCTTAAGGTTGGAATTTTTGGCCAAGTTTGACTTTGTTCAACATTTTGAGTAAGCAACCTCGGAATCGAGTTTTGATGGTTCTGATAGCTTCGTATGATGATTTCGGACTTGGGCATATGTTCGGAATGGGTTTTGGATGACCCGGGAGCATTTCGGCGCCCAATATCGAAATAAGAGTTTCCTTAAGTTCATATTGTGGTTTGGGAAGTGTTTTTGTGTTATCAAGGTGCGAACAAAATTCCGAAATCGAGAATAGTTCCGTATGTCATTTATGACTTGCCTGCAAAATTTGGTGTCATTCCGAGTAATATAGGTCGGTTCGGCGCATTGATATCGAATTCAAGAACTTGAAATTCTTCAATTTTGATTCTAGGGGTTTTGAGGTGTGATTTTGAGTTTTTGCGTTGTTTTGAGTGTTCCGAAGGCTCGAGCGAGTCCGTATTATGATTTGGGACTTGTTGCAATATTTTGACGGGGGCTCCGGTGGGCCCGGGTGCCTCTCGGGCACCAAACAAGGCCAAAAACCAGCTGAAGTTGTTGCTGGTGCACCTGATCTGGTGTGACCGCATGTGTGGTTGCCCAGTCGCAGGTGCGAGACCGCTCCTGCGGTCCCAGCCTCGTAGGTGTGACCCCAGGTGGGCTACCCAGTTCTCGCAGGTGTGGGCCCTTTCCCGCAGGTGCGGAGTCGCAGGTGCAGACTCCTGCCGGCAGGGGCGAGCCCAGGCCCTTGTCCCACTTTCCGCAGGTGCAAGCTCTTTCTCGCAGGTGTGAGACTTCAAGTGCGGTCCTTGAGCCGCAGGTGCGGAACCACTGTTGGCAGTGTGTTCTTTTAAAACACGGGAAATGTTCATTTTCTCCATTTTTCTTACACCGTTGTCGACCTAGAGAGCGTGGGA
This sequence comes from Nicotiana knightiana, assembly GCA_005239525.1. NCBI lineage: Eukaryota > Viridiplantae > Streptophyta > Magnoliopsida > Solanales > Solanaceae > Nicotiana > Nicotiana knightiana. The sequence continues at coordinate 64,622 of ML395113.1, read as the reverse complement.
AAGAGCCAATCCACCTAGCTACTAATAAGGTAAGTAAATTATACCCAAGTATTAGTTTAATACATTAATTACTAGTTAAATTAACTACTTAATTAGTGAAAATCAAGGAATTGGGTAGTAACCTAGGGCTTTCGAGAAATTAGAGAAATTCCCGTGAATTGGCTATGAAATCATACAAAAATCATATATTAACGATCTTTAGGTTATGGGTGAGTGTTTCCTTCGGGATTTTTCGGAATCAGAGCGTGCGGGCCCGGCGGTGGATTTTGGAATTTCTTCAAGAATGATGAATTGACTAAATAAGTAGGAGAATTCCATGATTTGAGTATAATTTGATATATTTACGTAACATTTGATTAGTTTCGAGTCCTTGGGAGACGAGTTTGGAGTTTCGGGCGCGTTCTTGGTCCAGGAAATAGATTCGGCACGAGGTGAATCTCCTTTATAACCTCGTAAGAGGAATTGTCTCCATATGTGATTTAAATGCTATTTGTGATGTTTTTGGGGGCTACGTACGTACAAAGTGACGAGAGTCCGTACGTAGCGGCTATTATTATTATGTCCGGGTAGTTGGGCCCACATCATGCCTTGTGTTCTTCCTCATAATGAATTATATGTTATGAACTCATGTGATATGTAGTATTGTGTTACAACCCATATTCACGTACGTTGGCTCATGCCATAAGTTAATCGACATAAACATGATAAGAGATTATCTTTGAGATGATAAGAAGTTAATCCTATTGATCTTAAATGATACAAGAGTGTAGAAGACTGATTAACACATATTAGAAGTTAAACGAATCAAGGATGTTGTAACTCGTATTTTTGGGTAAACCTAGGGGTGCTTGATATTCTCAAGAAGTCGTGTTTTAATGTATTTGAATCATATAATATCCGTATCATAGTCTTGAAGTCAAACGAGTTATGAAGAAAAAGTCGACAAGAGTTGTCGCAACTTAGGTTCATAGTTTTACTTAAACTTTAGGTCAAATGTTGTTAAGCTTTTCTCCCAATATACTTGTAATTACAGGGTGATCTACCCACCAAATTGAATATCTATGAGTCTAGTTTCCAACGCATTAAACCTCTTATCAATACGACATTGGAGTAGAGAGATATAGAAACTTTTGTGAGACTGCACAAGCTGCTAGGTGACAAGTAGGTGGGCCACCTACTTAGTTAAATGATAGCCCGAAAAGAGGCAATTTCGGGTCATCCAAAGAGCCCATTAAAATACTTATCTCCTGAAATATATCCCTCATTATATTTCACTAATAACCATACCTAAATACCCGCAAACTTCCTCCCAAAAACTATCCACAAACCCTATGATTTTCCCTCTCTTTCNCCTCATTATATTTCACAAATAACCAGACCTAAACCCCTGCAAACTTCCTCCCAAAAGTTATCCACAAACCCTAATTGATTTTCCCTCTCTTTCAAGTTCAAATTGGGGGTAAACCCTAGAGTTTGAAGAACCAAGATAAGGGCTGAGTTATCCAGAAAGTAAGGTGTGTTTACTGCTCTCTTTCATCCATTTTTTGTGCTGTAAATTCATGGTAATTCGTTTTACACTTGTAAGAACTCACGAGACGGTGATCGGAAGCCGTGAGTTCGAGTTATTCACTTGTAGCGGACTATTTTGCGGACTGTTTTGTGTTGCTGTTGCGCTGCGTGTTTTACTACTTCATTGTGGAGTTTTGGAGGAGGAATGGTGTGGAGAAACACCATATAGATGTAGGGTTGTGTTCTGGTTGTTCTTCATAACATTTCCGGGTCATTTGACACGACTACGGTGGTCGTCTTATGTATGAAGTTATTAAGTTGTGTGTGGACTGTTTTGGGAGCTCAATTCGATTATTATTGATGTTGTTTGGACTGTTTGGTGATTTTTTCGACTTGTGTGAATTAATATATAGGGGAGATGTTGTTCGTTTCATCGTAAAATAGGTTGTGGTCGATACACAATAGTTATGATGCTTAAATACTAACGATAGTGTCGTTTCTCTTATTGTAGACTAAGGAGTCGTGACAATTGCATAGCTTGAGATTGGGGAAGCATATACAAGGTATGTGAGGCTATCCCTTTTCTTCTTTTGCACGACACCGATTGTACATAATGCAATGAACGAGCTTCCAAATATACTCTACTCTTAGAAGCTAGCAGTACTCTCATTGTTTCCCTTCTTATAGAACAATTGATGTTGAGATTGCTCCTCTTATTCTTATGTTATCAATGTTGTTGGTACTTCCTGATTCTTATAATATTCTTGATGAAGAGTTAATCCTAATAATGTGTACGAAGAATATCGACCTTACGTCACTCCAAAATGTTCAGAACATGATTCCAGTGATTCCTACATGCATTATATATATGTATCTATTTTACTCTACCAAGCCGTACTATAGTCAGCCGGGTATGGCACCTATTGTGCAACTACCGATCAGTTGGATTTACCGAGTCCTCTTTGAGGCCGGGTATGATATGATGATGATGATGCGCACAGAGGCGGATGTTGATACGATAATGATGATGCCCACAGAGGCGGATGTTTTCAAAAGATTATGTGTATATATGTATCATGCATTTCATGTTACTGTCTCTTAGAAGCAGTGAGATGTTACAGGTTGTATCTTTTCTACCTATCTTTATATTATTGTTCATATTTATATTGACCTACCTTACATACTCAGTACATTATCCATACTGGCGTTCTTTTTATTTGTGGACGCTGCATTTCGTGATGCAGGTCCTGATAGACATGTAGACGCAGTTCCCCAACCATAGTAGGTTTTCCAGTTCAGCGGCTATAGGCGAGATCCCTTCTCCGGACTTGCCGTGGTCTTGGTATGCATTTTTGTTATAGATATTATGGGTATGTCGGGGCCCTGTTCTGACTATGTTGCATTACTTATGCTCCTTTAGAGGCTCATAGACAGGTATCGGCTTATGTATAGTTGGTATGACTTGTCGGATGATTTTTGTTGTATAGTCTTTCATGGAAGCGTGGTAGCTCCTAACTTATATGTAGTTTCTTTGGCAGTCTTGTTATCCCATGTTATCCATGTTCATTCCATTATCTATCATTTTTTGGTGTTCATAATCCATATATTGATCTCTTCGGTCCTTAAAGATAATAAGAAGATTAGATAAAATGTACGTTGGTGCTCGGCAAGTATGGCCCGGGTACTAGTCATGACCTCCAGTTTCGGTCGTGACAAACTTGGTATCAGAGCAAGTCTGTCCTAGGGGTTGTCTATGAGCCGTGTCTAGTAGAGTCTTGATTATGGATGTGTAGCGCGCCACATTTATAATCAGGAGAATACGTGACATATAGGGTTGTTACCTTCTTCCTAAATCTAGATTGTGCGTGAAGTTGAGTCCTTAGTGTTGTATCTAATATTAACCTTGTTTTCTTTCAGCGATGGCTTCGACTAGGAAGCAATCGATTAGTAGACGACTTGATATAGCTGTGGGAGAGGGTACCAGTCAGGTGCCTCAAGGCAGAGTAGGACAAAGTGAGGCTTAGAGTGAGATGTCGTCTCATACCTCATCTACTCCATCTCATCCAGAGGATATTAGGAGGAACCCAGCACCACCAAATCCACTGTCTGGCCCTACAGAGCAGGATATGCAGAGTGCGGTGCAGTTGTTGTCTAGCTTGGTAGCTTCTCAGACTCAGAGGAAGAATATCGGTGTTGATAAACCGGATAGTACGAGAGTTCATGATTTTATTAATCTAGACCCTCTTGTGTTTACCGGATCAGACCCCAAGGAGGACCCACAGACTTTTATTGACCAGGTTCATCGTACAATACGGGTTATGCATGCTATAGATACAGAGGCAGTAGAGTTGGATTCATATCGGTTACGCGATTTAGCGGTTTTCTGGTATGATAGTTGGGAGAGATCCAGGGGTCTGAATGCCCCTCCAGCTGTGTGGAATGAATTTTCTGAGGCCTTTCTTCGTCACTATTTTCCCGTTGAGATACGACGAGCTAGAGCTGATAAGTTCTTGAACCTTAGATAATGTAATATGAGTGTGCGAGAGTATAGCATGCAGTTTGATTCTTTAGCAAGGTATGCTCCTCATATGGTGGCCGATATGAGTTATAGGGTGCATATTTTCGTGAACGGTTTGGGACCACATCTGATAAATGAGTGCACGACAGCCTCCTTGGTGGAGGGCATGTATATTTCCCGTATTCAAGCTTATGCTCAAACCCTAGAGGATCGTAAGAGCCAGCAAAGGGCAGATAGTGAGCAGGATAGGGGCCAGCATAAGAGGGCGAGGCTTGTAGGGTATTCTCATGACTTCAGAGGTAGTGTTAGGACCCAGTTTTCGAGGAGTTCGGCGCCACCTATAGCTAGTTCTCCTCCACAGTTTCAGAGGCCTCGGTATGATCGATTTACCTATTCTGGTCCAGGTTAGAGTTTGCGGGCATCAGGCTCGCAATATCATAGGGATACTAGTCAGATGAGACTCCCAACACCCCGTTGTGATCAGTGTGGCAAGGCCCACTTTGGACTGTGCCATCGAGGTTTTGATGCGTGCTACTCTTGCGAACAGCCTGGCCATATAAAGCGGGATTGTCCCAATAGAGAAGGTGGTGGTATGGCTCAGCCAACTGGATCTGTGTTTGGTTCTTCCTCATCAGTTCGACCTCCAGCACGGGGTTTTCAGCAGTCAAACAGGTCGTGGTAGAGGTAGAGGTGCAGTGCCGAGTTCGAGTGGTGCTCAAAATCGAACCTACGCTCTAGTAGGTTGACAAGATTTCAAGTCGTCTCAGGATGTTGTTACGGGTATATTGTCTGTGTTTTCTTGCAATGTATATGCGTTGGTTGATCTGACATCTACATTAACATATGTTACACCTTTTGTGGCTAATAAGTTTGGCATTGAACCTGAATTGATAAGTGAACCACTTGTGGTATCTACTCCGATAGGAGATTCTGTGATTGCTAGAAGGGTATATAACGGTTGCACAGTGATGATTTGTAGTCGTCAAACCTTGGCAAATTTATTTGAATTAGAAATGGTTTATTTCGACGTGATAATGGGAATGGACTGGTTGGCCTCATGCTATGCAAATGTTGATTGATGTATGATGATGGTTAGGTTTCAATTTCCTAATGAAACTGTCATCGAATGGAAAGGGAACATTGCTACACCGAAAGGTAGGTTTATTTACTATCTTAAGGCAAGGAAGATGATCTCAAAAGGTTACATTTATCATCTCGTTCGCTTTAGGGATGCGGAGACAAGGCCGCCTACTCTACAATCAATCCCCGTGGTCAATGAATTTCCAGATGTTTTCCCAGATGAACTTCCAGGCCTTCCACCTGAAAGGGAGATTGAGTTTAGCATTGATGTATTGCCTGACACTCAACCCATATCTATTCCTCCGTATAGGATGTCCCCGGCAGAGTTGCACGAGTTGAAGGCGCAGTTGAAGGACTTGCTGGATAAGGGCTTCATTAGGCCTAGCACTTAACCTTGGGGTGCGTCAGTCCTATTCGTGCGGAAGAAAGACGGGTCGTTACGGATGTGTATCGACTATCGACAGTTGAATAAGTTTACTATAAATAAAAAGTATCCACTTCCAAGGATTGACGAGCTGTTTGACCAACTCCAGGGTGCCAAGTATTTTTCCAAGATTGACTTACGTTCAGGGTATCATCAGTGAGGGTTAAGGAGAAGGATATTCCAAAGATGGCCTTCCGGACAAGATATGGGCAATTTGAGTTCTTGGTAATGTCGTTTGGGCTAACAAATGCCCCAGCAGCTTTTATGGATCTCATGAATACTTTATTCAGGCCCTATCTTGATGTGTTCGTAATTGTATTCATTGATGACATTTTGTTGTATTCTCGTTCGAAGGCGAAACATGCGGGCCACTTGCAGATATTATTACAGATGCTTCAGGATCGTAAGTCATATGCTAAGCTCTCCAAATGTGAATTTTGGCTAAACTCTGTAGCATTCCTTGGTCATGTGATATCTGACGAGGGTGTTAGTGTCGAAACTCAAAAGATCGATGCAGTAAAGAATTGGCCGAGACCTACAACACCATCAAAAGTCTGCAGCTTCCTGGGGCTAGCAGGATATTATAGGCGATTTTTAGAAGGGTTTTCCTCTATATCATCACCATTGACTAGGTTAACACAAAAAGCTACTAAGTTCCAGTGGTCTAATGCTTGTGAACAAAGTTTTCAGGAGTTAAATAATCGATTGACATATGCGCCAGTGCTCACTCTCCCAGAAGGAACAGAAGGTTATGTGGTATATTGTGATGCCTCAGGTATAGGATTGGGGTGCGTATTTATGCAACATGGGAAGGTGATTTCTTATGCATCAAGACAATTTAAGAAGCATGAAAAGAATTACCTGACCCATGATTTAGAATTGGCTGCAGTGATATATGCTTTGAAGATATGGCGGCACAAATTATACGGCGTCCATGTTAACATCTACACAGATCAAAAGAGTTCACAATACATCTTCAAGCAGAAGGAGTTGAATTTGAGGCAGCGTAGGTGTCTTGAATTACTGAAAGATTACGATGTCGAAATATTGTACCATCCCGGTAAAGCCAATGTTGTGGCATACGCTCTCAGTCGTAAGTCAATGGGAAGCTTAGTACATATTGAGGCAAGTAAACAGGGGTTGACTAATGAGCTTCATCAGCCAGCGAATATGATAATTAGATTGTTAGACTCTGATGAAGGAAGCATTACTGTACAGAATACATCAGAATCATCTTTGGTAGCCGAGGAAAAAGCTCGGCAATATGAAGATCCTACCTTAGTACGATTGAGAGAGAACATTCAATAGTGTAAAATTACGGCTTTTGAGATCGGAGCAGATAGGGAACTGAGATACCAGGGCTGGTTATGTGTGCCTGATGTGGCAGGGTTGAGAGAGAAGTGATTGAGATTCATCAATCCCTATATTCCATCCATCCCGGCTCGACAAAGATGTATCATGATGTTAAGGAGCAGTAATGGTGGGATAACATGAAGAAGTCTATTGTAGAATTTGTAGCCCGGTGTCCTAATTGTCAACAAGTAAAAATCGAACATCAGAAACCTAGTGGATTGCTTCAGAATATAGACATTCCGACCTGGAAATGGGAGGTGATTAATATGGACTTCATTATTGGATTGCCTCGCTCTTATCATAAGTTTGACTCCATATGGGTGATAGTTGATCGACTTACAAAATGTGCCCATTTTCTGCCAGTTAAAACAACTTGCACAGATGAAGATTATGCAAAGTTGTATATCAAGGAGATTGTTAGGCTTCATGGTGTACTGATATCTATTATATCAGACCGAGGAGCGCAATTTGCGGCTAACTTTTGGAGGTCTTTTCCGAAGGGTTTAGGCATACAAGTGAATCTCAGCACTGCATTCCATCCACAGACTGACGGACAAGCTGAATGTACCATTCAAATAATTGAAGATATGCTACGAGCATGTGTTCTGGATTTCAAGGGGAATTGGAATGACCATCTTCCTTTTATAGAATTTGCCTACAATAATAGCTATCATTCCAGTATTAAAATGGCCCATACGAGGCACTATACGGGAGAAGATGTAGATCACCACTTGGATGGTTCAAAGTCAGTGAAACAGAACTATATGGGCCAGATTTGATTCACCAAGCCATTGAGAAGGTGAAACTGATACAAGAGCGGCTAAGGACGGCACAAAGCAAGCAAATGTCTTGTTCTGATGTCCGACGTCGTGATTTGGAGTTCGAGGTTGGTGATTGGGTTTTCCTGAGGATCTCGCCGATGAAGGGTGTTATGCATTTTGGGAAGAAGGGTAAGCTGAGTCCACGGTATATCGGTCCGTACAAAATTATTCGACAAATTGGACAGGTTGCTTATGAGTTAGAATTTCCATCCGAATTGGAATTTGTCCATCCAGTATTCCATGTATCTATGTTGAGGAAATGTATTGGAGACCCTTCTCGAGTCATCCCTATCAAAGATTTATAAGTTACAGAGGATCTATCATATGAAGAAGTGCCAGTAGTTATATTAGATCGACAAGTCCGCAAGCTAAGAACAAAGGATTTAGCTTCAGTCAAAGTATTGTGGAGGAACAAGAACAGGGAAGAAATTACTTAGGAAGCGGAAGAGCAGATGCAGTCTAAATACCCTTACTTGTTCCAAATTCAAGATAACAAGGATGCCGGGGGGATGCAGGACGCATTAGAAGGTGAAAAAGCTCTATGAGGTAAGCAATAGCTTGAGAGTACTCTTCCTTAATACACAATGGTGATATGCAGATAGTGTACATATCCATAATGCTTTGCGTAGCATTGAAAGGCAATACATTGGGTTTAACTGCTTGTAAGTTTGTCTAGTATCCATTTTATAGGGGAAAACTGGGCCGGAAATTTCCGTTGGAATCCACGATGAGTTAGGCTCCCCCTAAACACTTACATTCGAGGACGAATGCTCCTAAGGGGGGGAGGGTGTTACAACCCATATTCACGTACGTTGGCTCATGCCATAAGTTAATCGACGTAAACATGAGAAGAGATTATCTTTGAGATGATAAGAAGTTAATCCTATTGATCTTAAATGATACAAGAGTGTATAAGAGTGATTAACACGTATTAGAAGTTAAACGAATCAAGGATGTTGTAACTCGTATTTTTGGGTAAACCTAGGGGTGCTTGATATTCTCAAGAAGTTGTATTTTAAGGTATTTGAATCATATAATATTCATATCATAGTATTGAAGTCAAACGAGTTATGAAGCAAAAGTCGACAAGAGTTGTCGCAACTTAGGTTCATAGTTTTACTTAAACTTTAGGTCAAATGTTATTTAGCTTTTCTCCCAATCTACTAAGAATTACAGGGTGATCTACCCACCAAATTGAAGATCTATGAGTCTAGTCGCATTAAACCGCTTATCAATACGACATTGGAGTAGAGAGATATAGACATTTTTGTGAAACTGCACAAGCTGCTAGGTGACAAGTAGATGGGTCACCTACTTGGTTAAATGATAGCCCAAAAAGAGGCAACTTCGGGTCATCCAAAGAGCCCATTAAAAGGGTTATCTCCTGAAATATATTCCTCATTATATTTCACAAATAACCAGACCTAAACCCCTGCAAATTTCCTCCCAAAAATTATCCACAAACCCTAATTGATTTTCCCTCTCTTTCAAGTTCAAATTGGGGGTAAACCCTAGAATTTGAAGAAACAAGATAAGGGCTGAGTTATCCAGAAAGTAAGGTGATTTTACTGCTCTATTTCATCCATTTTTTGTGCTGTAAATTCATGGTAATTTGTTTTATACTTGTAAGAACTCACGGGACGGTGATCGGAAGCCGTGAGTTCGAGTTATTCACTTGTAACAGACTGTTTTGCGGACTGTTTTGTCTTGATTTTGGACTGCGTGTTTTACTACTGTATTGTGGAGTTTTGGAGGAGGAAGGGTGTGGAGAAACACCATATAGATGTAGGGTTGTGGTCTGGTCGTTCTTCGTAACATTTCCGGGTCGTTTGACACGACTACGGTGGTCGTCTTATGTATGAAGTTATTAGGTTGTGTGTGGACTGTTTTGGGAGGCTCAATTTGATTATTATTGATGTTGTTTGGGCTGTTTGGTGATTGTTTTGACTTGTGTGAAGTCATATATAGGGGACGTGTTGTCCGTTTCATCGTAAAATAGGTTGTGGTCGATACACAATAGTTATGACGCTTAAATGATAATGATAGGGTCGTTTCTGTTATTGTAGACTAAGGAGTTGTGACAATTTCATAGATTGAGATTGGGGCAGTATATACAAGGTATGTGAGGCTATCCCTTTCCTTCTTTTGCACGACTCCAATTGTACATAATGCAATGAACGAGCTTCCAAAGATACTCTACTCTTAGAAGCTAGCAGTACTCTCATTGTTTCCCTTCTTATGGAACAATTGATGTTGAGGTTGCTCCTTTTATTCTTATGTTATCAATGTTGTTGGTACTTCCTGATTCTTATAATATTCTTGATGAAGAGTTAATCCTAATAATGTGTACGAATAATATCGACCTTACGTCACTCCGAAATGTTCAGAACATGATTCCAATGAGTCCTACATGCATTATATATATATGTATCTATTTTACTCTACCGAGCCGCACTATAGTCGATCGGGTATGGCATGATGATGATGATGATGCCCGCAGAGGCGGAAGTTGATACGATAATGATGATTCCCACAGAGACGGATGCTTTTAAAAGATTATGTGTATATATGTATCATGCATTTCATGTTACTATCTCTTAGAAGCACGGAGATGTTACAGGTTGTATCTTCTCTACCTCTCTTTACATTATTGTTCATATTTATATTGACCTACCTTACATACTCAGTACATTATTCGTGCTGACATTTTTTTTATTTTTGGATGTTGCATGTCGTGCTGCAGGTCCTGATAGACAGGTAGACGCAGTTCCCATACCACAGTTGGCTTTTCAGTTCAGCGGTTATAGGCGAGATCCCTTCTCCAGACTTGTCGTGGTCTTGGTATGCATTTTTGTTATAGATATTATGGGTATGTTGGGGCCCTGTTCCGACTATGTTGCATTACTTATGCTCCTTTAGAGGCTCATAGACAGGTTTTGGCTTATGTATAGTTGGTATGCCTTGTCGGATGATTTTTGTTGTATAGTCTTTCATGGAAGCGTGGTAGCTCCTAACTTATATGTAGTTTCTTGGCAGTCTTGTTATCCCATGTTATCCATGTTCATTCCATTATCTATCATTGTTTGGTGTTCATAATCCATATCTACCACTTATATTGATCTCGTCGGCCCTTAAAGATAATAAGAACATTTGATAAAATGTATGTTAGTGCTCGACAAGTATGGCCCGGGTACTAGTCATGATCCTCCAGTTTGGGTCGTGACACATTGGTTCCCTGACATTTTATGGAATTTGATAATTTGAAGGAGTTGATAATGGAAAGTAATTTTAAAAGAATTTTATGTGTGCACGTGACCGCTTCGCAATTTACATTCCGTGAGTGGAGTGTGATTTCCCCCTCTCATGGGAGCGGGTCATACGCCACGGCGGATTGAAAGATGCACTTATGGTTCGGGCCGTTCGACCCTCGGCAGCGCATAGATATGATTATTTTGTGGCAAAGATGCACTTATGGTTCGGGCCATTCAACCCGCGGCAGTGCATAGATATGATTATTTTATGGAAAAGATGCACTTATGGTTCGGGCCATTCAACCCGCGGCAGTGCATAGATATGATTATTTTATGGAAAAGATGCACTTATGGTTCGGGCCGTTCGACCCTCGGCAGTGCACAGACATGATTATTTTTATGGCATAGGCTGATTGTACTTATCCCGTATGCGCACATTCAGAGTTCACCCAGTGATTATCCTAGTCATCCGAGATCCTCCAGCCCCTACTTCAGTGTTATGCCAGAGGGCTCATATCGCTCTCCGGCCATTCAGGGTCCTTCTTCGGGGCAGAAGGCTATGGTATCTGGAGGTTGTTATGAGTGTGGGGATCTAGGTCATATAAGGAGGCATTGTCCCAGGTTTCGGGGCAAGGCAGTGCAGCAGGGTTATCAGCCGATGGGTCAAGCACCAGCAGTCCGGGTACCTAGAGGTGGAGGACAGGTAGGCAGGGGTCGTCCTAGAGGTGGAGGCCAGTCAGGGGGAGGTCATTCATCTCTTGTTCACTCTGGTGGAGCTCAGTCTTCCGGTGCTCCAGCTAGATTCTATGCCATTCCAGCCAGATCAGATGCAGTGACCTCAGACGCCGTGATCACAAGTATTATCTTAGTATGTGGTAGAGAGGCTTTAGTATTATTTGATCCAGGATCCACCTATTCATATGTTTCGGCATTATTTTCTCATTTTCTGGAAGCTCCTCGTGAGTCCTTGGGTCCTCCTATATAGGTGTTCCACTCCTCTTGGCGATTCTGTGGTGGTAGACCGGATCTATCGGTCTTGTGTGATCACCTTCTGTGGATTCGAGACCAGAGCGGACCTTTTATTGCTCGACATGGTCGGTTATTCTAGGCATGGATTGGCTATCTCCTTATCATGCCGTGCTAGATTGCCATGCCAAGATAGTTACTTTAGCCATGCCCGAGTCACCTAGGCTAGAGTGGAGAGGTTCCTTAGTCAGTGCAACCAGCCGGGTTATTTCATTCCTGAAGGCTCGACATATGGTCAAGAAGGGTTGTCTGGCCTATCTTGCTTATGTGCAGGACACCACCGCCAAGTCTCTAACGATTGATTTAGTGCCAGTTGTTCGAGAGTTCGTTGATGTATTTCCTTCAGACCATCCAGGCATACCTCCGTATCATGATATTTATTTCTGCATTGATGTAGCTCCAGGAACTCAACTTATTTCCATTCCCCCGTACTGTATGGCTCTGAAGGAGTTGAAAGAGCAGTTTGAGGAGTTGTTGGCCAAGGGGTTTATCAGACTGAGTGTATCGTCGTGGGGTGCTCCAGTCCTATTTGTGCAGAAGAAGGATGGGTCTATGCGGATGTGTATTGATGACCGCCAGTTGAACAAGGTCACCATTAAGAACAAGTATCATTTGTCGCGCATCGATGATTTGTTTGACCATCTGCAGGGTGCTACGGTATTTTCTAATATTGATTTTAGATCGGGATATCATCAGTTGAAGATTCGGGCCTCAGATGTTCCGAAGACTGCTTTTCGTACGAGATATGGCCACTATGAGTTCCTGGTAATGTTCTTTGGCTTGACTAATGCCCCAGCAGCATTCATGGACTTGATGAATAGGGTGTTCAGGCCGTATATTGATTCCTTTGTCATTGTCTTTATTGATGACATCTTGATTTACTCATATATCCTGGGGGAGCACGAGCAGCATTTGAGAGTTGTGTTGCAGACTTTGCGGGAACAGAAGCTATATGCTAAGTTCTCCAAGTGTGAGTTCTGGTTTGATTCCATAGCATTCTTGGGGCATGTGGTATCCAGAGAGGGTATCAAGTTTGATCCTCAGAAGATCAAGGCAGTTCAGAGTTGGTCGCATCCTACTTCAGCTACAGAGATCAGGAGCTTTTTGGTCCTAGCAGGCTATTATCGCCAATTTTTGGAGGGGTTTTCTTCGATTGTAGCTCCATTTACTAGATTGACTCATAATAATGCCCCATTCCGGTGGTCTGACGAGTGTGAGGCGAGCTTTCAGAAGCTCAAGACGGCATTGACTTCAGCACCAGTTCTGCTATTGCCTTCCGGTTCTGGGATGTACACAGTATATTGTGACGCTTCACGCGTTGGCTTGGGGTGTGTGTTGATGAAGGAAGGGAGAGTTATTGCTTATGCTTCGCGCCAGCTGAAGGTTCATGAGAAGAATTACCCTGTGGACGATTTGGATTTGGCGGCGATTGTTCATGCTCTTATGATTTGGAGGCACTACTTGTATAGGGTGTCCTGTGAGGTTTATGAAGACCACCACAGCTTGCAGCACTTGTTCAAACAGAGAGATCTTAATTTGAGGTAGCTCAGATGGCTTGAGTTGTTAAAGGATTATGATATCACCATTCGTTATCATCCGGGCAAGGCAAATGTGGTAGCAGATGCCTTGAGCAGGAAGGCTGAGAGTATGGGTAGTTTGGCTTATATTGCAGTAGAGGAGAGACCTCTAGCCTTAGAAGTTCAGTCCTTGGCTAATCGCCTAGTGATATTAGACCTTTCAGAGCCTCGTCGAGTTTTACCACATGTGGTTGCTCAGTATTCGTTATTGGGGGAGATTAAGGCCCGGCAGTTCGATGATTCGTGCTTAGCAGAGCTTCGGGAGACAGTGGTATAGGGTGGTGCCAAGGAGGTTACTATTGGCGAGGATGGTGTTCTGCGACTTCAGGGTTGTTTATGTGTTCCTAATGTTGATGGCCTGAGGGAGAGGTTTCTAGAGGAGGCACACAGTTCTCGGTTTTCTATTCATCTTGGTGCTACGAAGATGTATCGTGATTTGAAGTAGTATTACTGGTGGAGGCGGATGAAGAGGGACATTGTAGAGTATGTGACTAGGTGTCTTAATTGCCAGCAGGTGAAGTATGAGCACCAGAGGCCAGGAGGCCTACTTCAGCATATGCCCATTCCTGAGTGGAAGTGGGAGTGCATCATTATGGACTTCCAGGTTAGGTTGCCTCGGGCTTTGCGGAAGATTGATGCGGTTTGGGTCATTGTGGATAGGTTGACCAAATCGGCCAATTTCATTCCAGTCTACTACATATACTTCTGAGAGGCTAGCCCAGATCTACATTCGAGAGATAGTCTGATTGCACGAGTGCCGGTGTCCATTATATCAGATCGAGGTCCTCAGTTCACCTCGCACTTCTGGAGAGTATTGCACAGTAGGTTAGGCACCCAGATAGACCTCAGCACAGCATTTCACCCTCAGACTGATGGCCAGTAGAAGCGTACAGTTAAGATATTGGAGGACATGCTCAGGGCATGTGTCATTGACTTCGGAGGTCAGTGGGACCAGTTCTTGCCTTTGACCAGGTTTGCTTACAATAATAGTTATCAGTCCAGGATCGAGATGGCTCCATTTGAGGCTTTGTATGGTCGGCGATGTCGTTCTCCTATCGGGTGGTTTGAGCCTGGTGAGGCTAAGTTATATGGCACCGACCTGGTGAGGGATGCTTTGGAGAGGGTGAAGTTTATTCAGGAGAGGCTTCGCACAGCATAGTCCAGACAAAAGAGTTACGCGGATTAGAGGGCGCGTGATGTATCATTTATGGAAGGAGACAAGGTTCTGTTGAAGGTCTCGCCGATGAAGGGTATTATGAGGTTCGGGAAGAAGGTCAAGCTGAGCCCGAGGTTTATAGGTCCCTTCGAGGTGTTGAGGCGTGTTGGGGAGGTTGCCTATGAGCTAGCTTTACCTCCCAGTTTATCAGGAGATCATCCGGTCTTTCATGTATCCATGCTCCGGCGATACCACGCCGACTTCTCTCACGTGGCTGATTTCAGCACTATTCAATTGGATGAGAGCTTAGGTTACGAGGAGTAGCCAGTTGCTATTGTTGATAGACAGGATCGCCAGTTGAGGTCTAAGAGAGTTTCTACGGTGAAGGTCCAGTGGAGGGGCCAACTAGTCAAGGAAGCGACCTGGGAGTCCGAGGAGGACATGCGGAGTAGATATCCGCACTTATATAGCACTTCAGGTATGATTCTAGACCCGTTCGAGGACAAACGTTTGTTTAAGAGGTGGATATGTAACGACCCGACCGATTGTTTTGTGTTATCGTACCCCGTTCCCCTAAATGAAACTTCCCATAGCGGCTTATTATGATTTATGACTTGCGGGGACGGGTGGTCCGGGTTTCGGAAGTGTTTATAGCAGTAAAGGAACACTTAGTTCCTTAAGGTTGGCCTTTTTGGCCAAGTTTGACTTCGGTCAACATTTTGAGTAAATGACCTCGGAATAGAGTTTCGACGGTTCTAGTCGTATGATGATTTCGGACTTGGACTCATGTTCGGAATGAGTTTTGGATGACCCGGGAGCATTTCGGCGCCCAATATCGAAATAAGAGTTTCCTTAAGTTCATATTGTGGTTTGGGGAGTGTTTTACTGTTATCGAGGTCCGAATGGAATTCCGAAACCGAGAATAGTTCTGTTATGTCATTTATGACTTGCCTACAAAATTTGGTGTAATTCCGATTAGTATAGGTCGGTTCGGGGCATTGATATTGAATTCAAGAACATGAAGTTCTTAAGTTTTGATTCTAGGGGTTTTGAGGTGTGATTTTGAGTTTTTGTGTTGTTTTGAGTGTTCCGAAGGCTCGACCGAGTCCGTATTATGATTTGGGACTTTTTGGTATATCTGGACGGGGGATCGGGTGGGTCCGGGTGCCTCTCGGGCACCAAATAAGGCCAAAAACCAGCTGAAGCAGTTGCTGGTGCACCTGATCTGGTGTGAACGCAGGTGCGGTTCCCCAGTCGCAGGTGCGACCCCCAGGTGGGCTGCCCAGTTCTCGCAGGTGTGGGCCCTTTCTCGCAGGTGCGAAGTCGCAGGTGCGGACTCCTGCCTGCAGGTGCGAGCCTAGGACCTTGTCCCATTTTCCGCAGGTGTGAGCTATTGCTCGCAGGTGCGGTCCTTGAGCCGCAGGTGCGAACCACTGTAGGCAGTATGTTCTTTTAAAACACAGGAAATGTTCATTTTCTCCATTTTTCTTCCACCATTGTCGACCTAGAGAGCTTGGGAAAGAGCCAATCCACCTAGCTACTGATAAGGTAAGTAAATTCTACCCTAGTATTAGTTTAATACATGAATTACTAGTTAAATTAATTACTTAGTTAGTGAAAATCAAGGAATTGGGTAGTAACCTAGGGCTTTCGAGAATTTAGAGAAATTCCCGTGAATTGGCTATGAAATCATACAAAAATCATATATTAACGATCTTTAGGTTATGGGTGAGTGTTTCCTTCGAGAATTTTCGGAATCCGAGTGTGCGGGCACGAGGGTGGATTTTGAGATTTCTTCAAGAATGATGAATTGACTAAATAAGTAGGAGAATTCCATGCTTTGAGTATATTTTGATATATTTACGTAACGTTTGATTAGTTTCGAGTCCTTGGGAGACAAGTTTGGAGTTTTGGGCGCGTTCTTGGTCCGGGAAGTAGATTCGGCACGAGGTGAGTCTCCTTTCTAACCTCGTAAGAGGGAATTGTCCCCATAGGTGATTTAAATTCTATGTGTGATGTTTGTGGGGGCAACATACGTACAAAGTGACGAGAGTCCGTATGTAGCGGCTATTATTATTATGTTCGGGTAGTTAGGCCAGCATCATGCCTTGTGTTCTTCCTCGTAATGAATTATATGTTATAAATTCATGTGATATGTAGCATTGGTTCCCTGAGATATTATGGGATTTGATAATTTGAAGTAGTTGATTATGGAAAGTAATTTTAAAAGAATTTTGTATGTCCATGTGACCGCTTCGCAATTTACATTCTGCGAGCGGAGTGTGATTTCTCCCACTCTCATGGGAGCGGGTCGTACGCCACGGTGAATTGAAATATGCACTTATGGTTCGGGCCGTTCGACCCTCGGAAGTGCATAGATATGATTATTTTATGGCAAAGATGCACTTATAGTTCGGGCCGTTCGACCCTCGACAGTGCATAGATATGATTAGTTTATGGAAAAGACGCACTTATGGTTCAGGTCGTTCGACCCTCGGTAATGCACAGACATGATTATTTTTATGGCTCAGGCCGGGTGTCCTTATCCCGTATGTGCATGATAAATTGTTACTGAATTCATGGATATTGATTTGACAGATATTTGGGGAAAGATGAAGTGGTAATTATTTACTTACTTCCAGTATTTACTTAGAATTCAGTGCCTTATATATTTGCTTCTTTACTACCTTTACATGCCTACCGTTTTTATCATATTCTGTTAAATTATATTGTTGGACCTTAGAGAGTGTCAAGTAGACCTCTCGTCACTACTTCTTCGATATTAGACGGGATACTCACTGAATAAAAATTTATTTATTTACTCATGCTACGCTTCTGTACTTAATTGTACAGGTTCTGAGGTTGGTGCATCTGGTTACCAGGTCAGAGCTTGATTCTGATTATAGTTGGACCTGACTTCACGGTGAGCTGCTTCTCCTGACGATCCTCGGCAGCACCATGGAGTTTCTTTTGCTTATTTCCCGTCTATTTCTTTCAGACAATGGGACTGTATATTATATCTTTTGTATATTCTGTTAGTATGCCTGTAGGACTTGTGACACTAGTTCCTGGCATACACGTGGTAGTTATTATGGATTACGGGTCTGTATATATATTAGCTCACGCCTCCTTATGACTGCTTTTGATTAAAACTGGATAATTATCCTTTTCGATTTATGTTTTAAGATTTAAACTTGGTATATGTTGAAATGTTTAATCAAATAAGAAAGAACCCTTAGTAAATTGAGTGTTGGCTTGCACGACCCCGCTGTTGGGCGCCATCACGACCTGAGTTAGGATTTTGGGTCGTGACAGTAAAGAAGAGTTAGAGACGATGTGATGTCTCGCTTGATGTTCCAGAATAACACAAGGTTTTAGGAAGACTAGAGTAAGGATAAGAAAGGGCGAGTGAGAAGGTGACGAGAATGGATAAGTCCTCGAGATTAAGCCCATGAAAACAAGAGAGCTGATGGTTTCTCTAAGTTACAGAAAGTTCAGTATAGCCTGAATGAACTCAAAGGAGTCTAATACTAATAGCATTTAGAAGAGATGGAATGTCGCCCCGGTAGTACAATAAGGGTGTAATTGTGATAGGTAAAGGGATGACGTTTAGCCTTCGATTGAGTAATGATTTGACGAGGAAAAAAAAAGGGATTTCATGAATTGTACAAGATTAAAATACCCACGTAAGGTGAATCACATTGGGATGCTATGAAATACGGTTATGAAAGCATGGTATCGCCACAGGTGGATCAGTCTAATCATTTCAGATGTTCCTCGATGATACGTGAGCCTAGCGGCAGTGTTACATAAGAGGTCAAGTTATCAGTGGTAGATTATAGATCAACATTAAGGTGAATCAACAATAGATGAATAAAAGTTCAATAGTAGGAAGTGAGATTAGGCCATCATTCTTAAGATAAACAGTAAAAAGGAAGCATTAAAGGACTTAGATTTATACATACATGATAAGTAACGAGAGAGTAACCTAGAGTTTGGTAGCATACCTCAGCAATGATAAATCGAAGTAAGAATTATTGTATAGTATGACCTATCTAAATGTAGCAAAGTCATACGGATAGATAACTGGTATATGAAACAAGATATAGCAATATTCGTAAGTTCAACAAGGTACCGGGCGAACAACTTCAGTATACCTATAGATTCCCAGAGAGACATCTTATCAAGCTCTCTATATGTTTACAAAGTAAGGCCTAGAGATTGGCTAAAAGCTGGAGGAAAAAAAAGAGATGAGTCGCGTAGGCACATTTACAAGGTCAGAGTCGTACATGCTGCATGATAGAAGATAGCAACAGTTACGAGATTGGAAGGATTCCGACCATAAATCGTGATGTGAAAAAGAAGCCTAAAAGGGAGAATGCACTGGCCTTTGGAATCATTCACGGAACAGTTTCCTAGATGGAAAGGAGAGTACTAAATAATTCAGAAGACATAAGTCATGAAAATGATAAGTGCATCAGTCAAAATTCGAGGGCGAATGTTCCAAATGGGGGAATGATGTTACGCCCCGCAGTATTACGTCGATGTTATTCTCCACAATATTATATTACGACGATGTTACACTCTGCAGTATTATATTACGACAATGTTACACCCTATAGTAACGTGTGTTGAATTTGTCGTAAGATAATTGACATCAGTTCAAGGACAAGATTATTTGGAGATTATAAGTATTATGCTATTTCAAACAAGTGATAAGTAAATTCGTGAAGATAAGTAAATGCTATTTCATTTTGAGTATTTTAGCCCTGGTCCCCTAATTTATGCTTCATCTATGTTATATTGTGGAGGAAGCACAAATTAGAGGATTGGGGCTAAAATACTCAAAACGACCTGCCGGGTTTGTTGATACCCAATTTTTCCCTATAATATTTTTAAATGCATATCTACCTTCAAGAATATGCATTAGCATCAATTGATATTTTTCCATAATTTCTATATTTTTAAATTAATTTATCCCAGTATTTTATTTATATAAATAATAAAAAAATTGCATCACAAATGACTTTACAACATTTCATGATTTAATTTTGCTATTTATGGTTATATTAAGCTCGAAATATTTTCACAAATAGCCATACTTACATTCTTGGGTTACAATTGCAATAACTTTGCAATTATAGCCCATGTGTACATTATTGTAATATTTTACCAGAAAATAGGTCATTGTCTTTTTAAAATATCGAATACCTATTTTAAAACATTTCTATGCATAAAAATCATTTGTTATCATTTATTAACTATTTTTACAAATTATTTTATCAATTAAGTGGGTATTTAACAAATAGCCCTATTTAATTTCTTCAATTTTCGGACCTAACCCCTAAAACATCAGCCCAAACCCCTTTCAAATACCAGCCCAATTTCACCTTAAGCCCAATTTGCACCTACCCGACCCAAACCCCCATCAAATCGTGGTCGTTGATCTTTTAGATCGACGGTCCACAATAAACCTTACTATTTTAATTCACAACCAACCCTAACCCCCCTCCCCCTCACTTTTCATTTTCTGTCGTCCCAGTTTTCCTAACCTCTCCATTCTCTCTCAAGCCCACCCTAACTGTAGTTGTCATCACCGAAAAAAAAACCTCCCCCTTATGACGTTTCTATGCCTTCTCCGATCAGACCTGGTCTTCTACACGCCATGGCTATTCAATTTCTTAGATACTTGAGAGGATCTCGAGGAACCCCAACTAGTTTTGGTTTAGAACTTTGTTTAACAGCCTGTCTCAGTCCATTTTTCCGTCTATGAGTAAAACTTCTTATTATTTATTACGGATTTATGGGTTCTTGACCTATTCTCTCATCTCTATTACTTTTCTGAAAACCCTAGTCCGTTATTGTCGATCCATCTCAGATCTGTATAGATATGGGGTGATTCGAGCACTTTTACGTGTTTTCCTTTAAAAATCTCATGTTTAATTAACTATTCTGACTTTTTATCACTCTTCCTAAGCTAGGGTTCATCCCAAACTGTTTTTAAAGATTTTTCTAAATTCTTCATGTTTAGGTATTTGTTTCTTCATTGTTTTGACTGATTTTCATACGGTTGTTAAAACCCTAGTCGATTCTGTGATGTACTGGTTTTCTTCAACTTCTGTTTTGATATTTTTGATACCGGTCATATTACTTTGCTCTATTTTTTGGACTTAAACATTGTTCCTTGTTAAATCAAGTAATTTTGTGGTTTTTCCCTAATTAACCTCTGTTAGGGTTCGAACCTGCTCTTTCCGGCTAAGTTCTATGTTTCTGGGAGGTTTTACTTAGTCTAATTTCTATTTATGGAAGTTTAGTAATTCTTTCCGAAAATCAGTGTTATTTTGAAAGTTTTGTTGATTGCTTTACTCTGTTAGAGATTCGTATGCATAAATCTTGTTTGTTTCCTTGTTTATGAATTTAATTAGCCGCCTATGCCTTAACTTATTGCCCGTATAATTTTTTGATTGTATTGATCCCTTATTTGTTATGATTAGGATTCTTGCCTTAATTAAACTCCCGTGTTATTACCGTTTGACCAATTACCCCTAATTGGGAGAGGTCAATTCTGAACCCTTATGTGATTGGAATTTGTGACTCTATGATTTCCTTAATTAACTGAATGTTGATTCTTTAACCTTGTTTGCTCTACTCTTAAATTGATGTATATACACTCTTGTTTTTCCTCTCAACACACGAACAATTAGTTCAGAGTACACACACACTCTCAAATTCTCTCTTCTTTCTCTGCTACCTGTGCTAAATGTTGGTCTAGCCGGCTGAAAGCCAAGGCTAGACAGTAGACTCTACTTGCTTTACATTCTGCACTTTGCTTCCTTGACTAGTATGTCGCTAGTTCAGTTCTGCAACTCAACTTTATATGTTCCTTTAAGTAAATCCATGCCTATTCCTGCACTAGTTTAACTGGGTATGTATTTAATTGTCTTCATGTTTACTGCTTTATCCAGTATGTTTAAGCTTTACCCTCTCCAGTTCAAGTGTTTAATCGAATATGGCTAGATCTCATTTGTCTTGTTTGCATGTTTGTTCAGTTCCTGTTTACTCCCCTCAACAATTATCCTCATGTTAGTGTCTTAGACTCCTAATGTATTTGATTGATCCTAATTGGTATGACTAATGCACCACTGTCTTCAACATGACTATGTCCACGCTCCGTCTCTATCTCTTAATTGTCTGTTACCATAACTGACTTGTTAAGTCTCTGAATCAGTAAACCCCTAGTTGTTCTGTGCATTTTTTATCCCATATGCTTCCCCCTTGTACCATGTTCATGTGTTTCTAATGTGATTCCCAACCCCCTGACCCCCGTTTGTAAAGTTGTTTGTTAAATGGTTGTGAATCTGGGCATTTTATGATTGTGTGGTTGCTTGTTGAATATTTGTTCTCCTCAGAATTTATTTCAAAACTATTTTCCACCCTTAGTATTTTCTTTAAAATGTTTCTATTCCTGAAAACCTTTTCATTCCTAAAAGTTTTATCTCTACACTGTTTTACTAAGCTCTTTCAAACTATGTAAAGCACTCTCACTTCTACTCTTAGATTATTAAATTCTGCCTAGGTATCCATGAGATTCCTCTGAACTCTGGCACACTGGGGTTGGCCCTTCCACAGTGCACATAATCACTTCCCTATTCAAAGGATCTTGGTGTGAGCATTTCCCAAGATCCCTAAGGTCCTTAGGGAACTTTGACACACCAGGACACCCTATTGGCTATGAGGCTTTGGCATCCTGAACTGTTTTGAAGGCCTGGTATTTCCAGGTTCACTTTGGGCCTATCTCAGGCTCCCTATAGTATAACTTATATTTATTTATGTAATTCATTCAATTCTGGTCTGCAATAATCATCTTTGTAAACAGATATTGGGGAAATTAGTAAAAAGGTAGGGATTCTTATGATTTTTGTGGGGAAATTGGGTAAAAATCATGCTTTAGGCTTATACTATGCTTATTTGCAGTAGAAATCATGCCTTTAGACCTATATTATGTTACTTGCATTAGAGATCATGTTGTAGGATTGTTGTGTTATTTTCATTAGAAACCCTACCTTAGGATAATTATGTTTACTGGTTTTGCATATTAGAAAACATGTTATAGCTTATTACTTCATTATCACGAAATTCTGCTTATGCATAAGTCACCATCACCTATAAATCATGTCGTTAGGCTACTGCTGTAATCCTGCCTAATAAAAATGACCATTCTCTATGTGCATTAGAAATCCTGTTTTAGGACTGCATTTGCTTTAAATCATATCGCCTAAATAAATAATTATCTTGTTTATTAAGATTCTTAAAAGAACAGCCCCAACGCCTAGACACCATGTTATAGGATAAAATATGCATGAAATCAACTTTTGTATTTCAGCACCTAGTCAAGCATGTTTATAGGATGTATTAAAACCCACACTATTTTTTTTTCGTTAGTCAATTTCCAGAATTCTATTTGCATCTTAGACAGCATGTTTAAAGGGTATTACAGATCCACCCCTAGGCAAGCCTTAGGTAATTGAGGTCCTATAAAGCTGTAAAATTGTGCTCTGTTTATTTGTGAAACTCCCCAGGTTCAACAGGTTCTAAAATCAATAGGCAAACTGATTAGGTTTATGCCACTTCGTTTTAAACCAATGTTGCATATTCTCTGCTTGTTATGCTCACCTAGATATCCTGTTCTAGGACTTTCTGAAAATTATCTGAAATCTGTGTTTGAGACGTGCTAATTATTTGCTTATGTTTAGAGGTAAACATGGGCCCTTAGTTGTTGTCTTACTTGACAGTCTTGTTTGTTTCTTTGTTGTCGCTTAGATTTTCCTTTTTAAACACTTTAGGAGAGTCTAGAACTGCCTAAAAATAGAGGTCCTAAACACCTCCGGGACCACAAGGAAGGGACGGGTAATGCACGCTTAGAGTTCGTTAATTAAAACCACTTATATAACCACTAAGGGGAGGGTATTTGGGTAGTAAAATGATATGATGACCTGTACGCTAATGCCACGTGTAACCCATCTAGTTGAGGAAGGATTATCGAGAATTGTACAGATGTGATCCTATAGGCTAATAAACTTAGGACTTCTCCATCTTTATACATATGTGTGCTCAGACTGCTTACTTTTTAAACTCCTTCTATCTTATTTACATATATGTGCTCAGACTGCTTACATTTTAAACTCCATCTATCTTATTTACATATGTGTGCTCAGACTGCTTACCTTTTAAACTCCTTCTATCTTACTTACATATGTGTGCTTAGACTGCTTATCTGATAAATGACTAATTTACTAAGTAAGTTTGGTCGGGACCCACCGTTGTGGACCTCGAGGGGTGCCTAACACCTTCCCCTTAAGGTAGTTTCAAGCCATTACCCAATCTCTGGTAATGTAGACTGGTTTCATGATTTACTTGCATTAGGTGAGCTAATGCACCATAAATCCGTTAGGTGGCGACTCTGCACTTTCCATACCCATCTCCCAAAAGGAAGGGAGTTGTCCCAAATGAATGTCGAAACCCGATTCTGCGAGAAAAAAAAAAGGGGTACGACAGCATGGCGACTCTGCTGGGGATTTTAGGCTTTTACCATAACAAACTTGCTTTTTGTAAATTAGTCTTAAGCATGATTCTTTTGCTAATATGTGCGCACCCTTTCCCTTTCCCCTTATGTGAATTCAATTGCCCGTTTTGAGCATTTATGATTTCCTTTACTGTAGAAACTGAATTATTTATTTTTTTTCCTTTCTTAAACGTCTTTCAATTATTAAATACCGCATTTATTATTTTCCTAACGTGCAAATACGTGACAACATGTTTTTTACTGCTGCATAAATCATGCTCAACATCATATTCCACTCGTGTGTAATCAATCCTTTAGCAACGCTTGATGAGTGGTTGTGCTCTTCTTATATATCACTCTTTAAATTTGGAAAGGCTTATTTGCGTCAAAACTAGTCGATCAGCAGTGCAATCGACGTTTTCGTGCCTTTCCCCCTCAAGTTGTCCGCTTGAGGGTACCAGTATAGACCCTCATAGCAACCTTACTATGATTATAATTGTACATGCATCATGGTCAAACCTAGACGGGTTAGTATATTGTCCACATAATAACCCATTAGGATAAGCCTTATCCAAAAGTCTACTGGGGTTTCCATAATCCCAACGAACGCAACCACATTTTGTGCATTAATTTTGGAGAACTAAATGCCAATATGCTAATCATCGATATATAAATAGTCGAATCTGGAGGGGGAAAGGGCCTAACTTTATTTGTTTTGCAGAAAATGAGGCACGAGGTCCCCAGGTTCGGCATGGTCCAAAATATACCACCACTGCTACTAGACTGGTGGGAAGATCTTTCCTCAAGTGATAAAAAACATGTGAAGAAGGTCTTGGGAAATTTTCCTTCTCTGTTAGACATCCAGCCAAATAACATGTTGATAGAAGCTGTAACCATGTTCTGGGATCGTGAAATATCAGTGTTTCACTTCGAGGATATAGAAATGACCCCGATCCTAGAAGAAATCGAGGGATTTACTGGGATACCTTGGGACAGCCCTGGGTTATTGGTACCAGAAAATCCAACTGGTTGAGGATTTCTAAAAATGATGGATCTGAAAAAGAACGCCGATTTAGAGTGCTTAAAGAAATCTTATATACCATTTGACTACTTGTATGAGAGATACGGTCATAGAAAGTCCTACCATATTTTCCATGATAATTTTTCCATCACTTCCTTGGGACATATTCATCGCAGAGTTTTCGTTTTCATTGTTTGCTTCTTGGGTATGATAGTGTTACCAACGAAAAGGGAAAGAATTCACACTAGATTGGCTATGGTCCCCAAGACTCTAGTGCAAGGAATCGAGGGACAGACATACACCATAGTCCCTATTATTATAGTTGATATCTAACGGGCCTTGGACCATTGCCAGAAAGGGTCCAAACATTTCGAGGGTTGCAATTTGCTGCTGCAGTTGTGGAGCATCTCCAAAAAGGTCAATATCGCCAGGATTTTCCTTGAAGGGCATGGAATGACCATAATGCCTTCCATCACCCTAAACGGGACTTATATTCTAGACAGGTTTGCTCAACCAGAGATTGCTAAGGAATGGGCGGAGTTCTTCGACAATTTGACTGAGAATCAGGTTCAGTGGATGTTTGAATGGTTCCCTACTAAAAAATTCATCATTAGGTCAAGGGGCGCTCCTCACTTGGTGTTGATCGGGCTAAGGGGAATATACCCTTATGTTCCCATCAGGGTTATGAGGCAGGCAGGCAGGAAGCAGATCATACCACGGGTCGCAAAGATAAATCATTTTCGGGCAGATTTTCAGGATAATGACATCCCTTACAAGTTTCAAGCTCAGCATATGTGGCACTCAAAAATTATTGTGGAAAAAGACACCATCGAGCCAGACAGGTATCACGCGGGACATGCACCCTTTTACCCGGCATGGTTGGAGGATAACTTAGCTGGGAAAGTTGAGCCAGGAATCGGCCGGGGAAATAGGGTCATAGACAAAGATGCAGAAACCCAAGTAAAGTACAACAAGTTGCTTAAGAGGATTCATGACTCCGAGGCTGAACATTAGGAAATACACGAGACAGACAAGAGACTAATCAGGGAATGGAGGGAAATGGATATCACATCCAATGAAAGGGTAGAATATCTAGAACAGGATTGATGGAGCTAGAAGGAAAGACAAGAAATAGGGTCGTTGATTACCAGAATGCTGAAGGAAGTGAGGGAGGACATTTGGCAAGAGTATATATGTTGTTGGGCATGCGCGAACTAGGGGACCTGATTGATGGAGCCAGAAAGATCAAGCCTGGGGAAGGTCCTTCTGGGACCAAGTAGATTAGATTTACCTGTCTTTCCTAAATGTAATAAGGCCAAATGCCAGTAGTGACCTATCTTTTATTATTTTAATGTCGTGTTGGATTCTTCTATTTTTATATTAATTAAATGAGGCAATTATTGGCATCTAAATTCTCCAAAACAATATTTCTCTAGGCCTACCTCGGGTACAACGAGGCTCCCAAAATAAGACGCGAATTTACATTCCGCAATATGTGTTTAAATATAGCAAATACTCTTTTAGAACTCTTACTGACTTGGCTACCTTTTGTTTTTCTTTCTTTCTTTTGATTATTCCCATTCCCCAAAGGTTGGCTCGCGCATACTGGCATCATCAGCTTATCATACTAGATCCAGGGGCCCTCCACCTTCTCCTCCTCCTAGTCCACCAAAAGGCAAAGGAAAAGCAAAGATGGATGATTTGAACGGAACAAAAAAAGACAACAACACACATGTTGAACATGCAGAAGCTTCTGATGGCCGAAGTACTCAGGCCCCAAAGTATGTGGTATCACGACTTGAGCAGAAAATACTAGAACTCTAGGGTGAGATCGAGCAGGTCCGAAACTTAGCAAATCTATCCCTCACACTCAATATCCCAAATGTCAACCATTCAAACACTCAGAACCCCGCACCACCGCAAAACACACCCAACAAACGCCCACAGAATCCTCCTACACCTCACCATTATACAACCCCACCACAAAATCAAACTATCCCACCACAGTACCAGCAAAACACCTACCACACTCCACAAAACACACCGCCAGTCATTCCTGAACCCCAGAATTCCACCAATGATCACCATTATGCCCAAACTCCCGGTCATCAAAACAACCCTATATACGTGGAAACCCTACCTCACTCCACTCAGCCCGTATCCTATACACCAGAATCCACTGAGAAGAACTTTCTCATTAAGAACATGGCTGAAGAGCTCAAGAAGATGACGAGTCGGGTTCAAGGCGTCAAAGGGAGGAAAGGGATAGAAGGTCTGAACTATGAAGACCTATATATACAACCCGACGTAGAACTGCTGGAGAATTACGAACCCCCCAAGTTCGAAATGTTTGACGGAACAGGTGATCCCAGGGCTCACCTGCGGACTTATTGCGACAAGCTTGTAGGGGTCGGAAAGGATGAAAGAATCTGAATGAAGCTTTTCATGAGGAGTCTTACAGGAGATGCTTTATCCTGGTACATAAGCCAGGATCCCAAGAAATGGGCCAACTGGGTGAGTATGGCGTCTGACTTCATGGACAGATTCAGGTTTAACACAACGAATGCGTCGGATGTCTTCTACATTCAAAACTTAAAGGAGAAGCCCACTGAGACCTTCCGTGAGTATGACACTTGTTGGAGGTCAGAAGCATCCAAAGTCAGGCCAACATTGGACGAAGAACAGATGAACAAGTTCTTCGTCAGAGCACAGGATCCACAGTACTATGAAAGATTGATGGTTTTTGAAAACAACAAGTTCTCCGATATCATTAAACTCGTAGAAAGGATTGAAGAGGGCATTAAAAGAGGTATGGTGACAAACTTTGAAGCATTGCAGGGCACAAACAAAGCATTGGGGTATATCAAAGAAGAAAGATGCAGGAACAGTAATGGTCGCCCAAGGACCCAAAACTCCACGTGTATATAAAACCTCCCCACTTACATACCAAGCACCTCCACCCACATATCAACCATTACCTCCCAAATATTCCCAACCAGCCATTGCTTATCACACATACAATTCCCAACCCTCTCACTTTCAGTCACCTCCAACCCACCCAAACTACCCAAGACCTCGGCCTAACTTTCACTGTAGACTACCTAGACAATATACTGCCATTGCCAAACCCATTGACCAATTGTATGAAAGGCTGAAGGTTGTTGGTTATGTCACTCATATCCCTGCTGCGACCGTGGAGAATCCATCCCAATGGGTCAACCCAAAAAAGACCTGTGCATATCATTTTCGCATGAAAGGCCACACCATTGATGAGTGCCGAACACTAAAGGATAAGATCCAGACCTTGATTGATAATAAGGTCATTCAGACCAAAGAATCTACACCCAACATCCGCAACAACCCCCTCCTAGATCATAGGGGTGAAGGTGTCAATGCGATAGACATCGATGAGGAATGGGATCCCGAGGGATCGATTGGGCTTATCAAAGAGGGTGACAATCCTAAGAAACCCACAATCACGCTCAATCCTATTATAATACAAATACAGTCGCCAGTGGAGGTTGAGATAGATGCATCAGTTCCATTTGAAGTTGAGATAGCACCCCCCGCAACTGCGCATGTTCCATTCGAGGTGGAAGTAACAACGCCTTTCATAGTGATAGTGTCAACCACGCCGCCTTTCAACACTAAGGCTATACCTTAGGATTATGTGGCCGAAGCTAGAAAAAGAGGAAAGTACAAAATATAAGAATCCGGCACTGCGCAAGGGATGACCAAAACAGGAAGAATCTATACACCAGAGCATTTGGGAGAACCCAGTAAGCAGGCCTCCAACAGACTGCTTGTTATTAAAACTGGCCCGGACGACCTTTGGAGAAAAGTGCAAGCAAAAGAGTATTCAGTCACAGATCATTTGAACAAGACTCCTACTCAGATATCTATCTTGTCACTGCTATAGAATTCAGAAATGCACAGGAATGCTCTCTTAAAGGTGTTAAGCGAGGCATATGTACCTAAACCATCACTGGCGGAGAAATGGCCAATATGGTGGGACAAGTGCTGAGAAGTCACAAAATCACCTTCCATGAGGACGAGATGCCACCCGAGGGTTTGAATCATAATAGGGCACTACATATTTCCGTGCAATGTGAGGATAATTTCATTGCCATAGTTCTGATAGATAGGGGATCCAATCTCAATATTTGCCCATTGACAACACTGAGGAGGCTGGGCAAAGGCCTGTATGAAATACGAGAAGGGACCATGAACATGAAGGCATTTGACGGGCCTCAGAAGGCTACCATTGGGGAAATCAATCTCTGTTTACAGATGGGGTCTACATGGTTTGATGTCGAGTTTTAGGTGTTGGACATATCCGCATCCTATAATCTATTGTTGGGACAGCCATGGATACATGCTGCTGAGGTTGTGGCATCAACTTTGCATCAGGTAGTGAAGTTCGAATGGAACCATCAAGAGGTGATTATCCATGGAGATGGGAGCAACCCCATTTACAATCGTAAGACTATCCCGGTGGTTGAGAATAGAAGAAGGTTCGGGGGAGAAACTTATCATCACATCGAACGGGTCAATGCAATTGAGAAATATAAGTGGTGGAGCAGCAAGATAGAAAGTATACTAGCGTGGAGAGGATATGAACCCGGCAAAGGTCTTGGCAAAAACCTTCAGGGTATCTCCAAGGCAATACAGTTGAAACATCATGATACAACCTTGGGCTAGGGTATCAGTACACCTGGCAAGAATACAATGAATGGTTACCATCGTGGCATGGTCCGTACTATCCACTTGAGCAGCATGTACCACACTTGAGTCAGACTTTCCAGCAGACCGACATCATATGGGGATCAGAGGAGGAAGAAGCATTGGCCGCCTTGAGGAACTTGTTCCTAGAGGATGATGACATGGACTGTTGTGTAATTGTTGAGGAGGAGGAGGAGGAGGAAGGCCCTACCATCCGAGCTGTGGAGAAAGGATAATTCCTCAAGAATTGGACTGTCAGACCATCTAGGGCCCGACGAGCCCCAGGGTAGCAAGGCTGAGCAGCAGTGTTTATTTGTTGTTTTCTAAGAAAATGATTTTCCTTTTTGCATTTGTTTTAAATAAAACCTCCAACGTTCTAAAAACGTCGTTTAAATTATTGTAAATCGGTTTTATGTTTCAATGGATCGATATTTATTATTATCATTTTCTCTCATATCTTTATCTATACAGCATTACTATTCCTGTCTTGGTGAACCAACAACTCTGACATGTAATGAGGCAACGGAACAAAAGGATAGTGATTCAGAAGAAGAGGATGTCATACCCGAGGAAATCGTCAGGGAAGTAGAGGATTTTAAGAACAATCCCAAGTCCAACGTGGACGAAACTGACATAATCAACTTAGGAGATTCTGAAACTGTCAAGGAGACCTGCATCAGCATTCACTTATCACCATCAGAAAAAGAAGAGTACACACGGTTCCTGAAAGAGTATGAGGACATCTTTGCATGGTCATACGATGATATGACCAGGTTAAGTACATATATTGTGGCTCACAAGTTTCCTACAAACCCAATGTGTCCACCAATAAAGCAGAAACTCTGAAAATTCAAGCATGATATGAGTCTGAAAATCAAAGAGGAGGTCACCAAGCAAATCAAGGCCAAGGTCCTCAGGGTGGTTGAATACCCAACTTGGTTAGCCAACATCGTGCCAGTTCCAAAGAAAGATGGAAAAGTCATAGTTTGTGTTGATTATCGGGATCTAAATAGAGCAAGTCCCAAGGATGATTTCCCGCTACCAAACATACACATTCTGATCAACAATTTGTGCCAAGCATGAACTCTAGTCCTTTGTAGATTGCTTCGCCAGTTATCATCAGATTTGGATGGACGAAGAAGACGCAGAGAAAACAGCATTCATTACTCCATGGGGGGTGTACTGTTACAAGATGATGCCATTCGGTCTAAAGAATGTTGGGGCCACCTAAATGAGGGCTATGACTACCATTTTTCATGACATGATACATAAGGAGATCGAGTTGTATGTGGACGAGGTCATCATCAAATCCAAGAAAGCCACATATCATATAGCAGATTTGAGGGAAAGTTCTTCGACAGACTACAGAAGTACAACCTGAAATGAAACCCTGCAAAGTGTGTATTCGGGGTCCCTACCAGAAAGTTACTTGGGTTCATTGTCAGCTGCCGAGGGATAAAATTGGATCCATCAAAAGTCAAAGCCATCCAAGAGCTGCCACCGTCGAAGGGTAAGAAAGATGTAATAAGTTTTCTAGGACGGCCAAACAACATCAGCCGGTTCATAGCCCAGCCCACAGTCATATGTGAGCCAATTTTCAAGATGTTGAAGAAAGATGTTGCAACTAGTTGGACCGAGGATTGTCAAAGGGCTTTCGACAAGATCAAGGAGTACCTATCAACACAACCAGTTTTGGTCCTGCCAGAGCCAGGCAAACCTTTGCTATTGTACCTCGCAGTGTTAGATGGAGCCTTCGGCTACGTTCTGGGATAGCACGATGAGACAGGGAGAAAGGAACAAGTTATCTATTACCTGAGTAAGAAATTCACTCCATATGAAGTGTGGTACTCTCTATTGGAACGTACCTGTTGTGCCTTGACCTGGATAGATTAAAATTTGAGGCATTACTTCTGTGCTTACACAACGTACCTCATATCAAGGATGGATTCCCTGAAATATATCTTTCAAAAACCTATGCCCACTGGCAAGCTAGCTAAGTGAAAAATCCTGTTGAGTGAGTTCGACATTGTTTATGTAACTCAGAAGTCAAAGGACAGGCACTGGCAGATCATCTTGCTGAAAACCTTGTGCAAGGAGAATACGAAGCTCTAAAAATGTATTTTCCTGATGAAGAAGTCCTATTCATAGGGGAGGATATAGCTGAATCCTACGAAGGTTGGAGGATGTTTTTTAACGGAGCGGAAAATTTCAAAGGATTCGGTATTGGAGCTGTCTTGGTATCGTAAACTGGCCTACGTTATCCAGTATCTTCTAAACTCAGATTTCCCTGCACCAACAACATGGCAGAGTATGAAGCTTGCATCCTAGGACTCAACATGGCCATCAACATGAATATTCAGGAGCTATTGGTAATCGGCAATTCAGATTTGCTTGTGCACCAGGTACTAGGAGAATGGGCCACCAAGAATTCCAAGATACTGCCATATCTGCACCATGTGCAGGAATTGAGAAAGAGGTTCACGAAGATAGAGTTTTGGCATGTTCCCAGGGTTCAAATGAGTTTGCCGATGCATTGGCCACTTTGTCATCAATGATATAGCATCCAGACAAGAACTTCATTGATCTTATCCCAGTAAGGATCCATAGTCAGCTGGCATATTGTGCTCATGTTGAAGAAGAAACAGATGGGAAGCCTTGGTTCCATGACATCAAAAGTTATCTGACAAAAAGGGAATACCCAGAGCATGCAAACCATACTCACAAACGCACTCTTCGGAGATTGTCCAACAATTTCTTCCACAACGGAGGAACCCTATATAGAAGAACTCCTGATTTGGGATTGTTGAGGTGCGTCGATGCCAAAGAAGCTTCTAAGTTGCTAGAAGAGATACATGCCGGAACCTGCGGACCTCATATGAATGGTTTTGTCTTGGCCAAGAAGATACTCAGGGCCGGTTATTTCTGGATGACCATGGATACAGATTGCATCTGGTATGTCCAAAAAAGCTACCAATGTCAAGTACATGCAGATATGATAAAAGTGCCGCCAAATGAGATAAATGCAACAAGATCACCTTGCCCATTCGCCGCCTGGGGAATGGATGTCATTGGTCCAATCGAGCCCACCGCCTCAAATGGGCATCGGTTCATCTTGGTAGCTATTGATTACTTCACCAAATGGGTCGAAGCAGCATCTTACAAGGCAGTGACTAAGAAAGTCGTAGAAGATTTTGTCCGCGATCGGATTGTTTGCCGATTCGGAGTTTCGGAGTCCACCATCACTAACAATGCCGCCAATATCAATAGCGATCTGATGAAAGCCATGTGTGAGACCTTCAAAATCAAGCACAAGACTTCCACAGCCTATAGACCTCAGATGAATGGAGTTGTAGAAGCCGCCAACAAGAATATCAAGAAGATACTGAGAAAGATAGTAGAAAATCACAAACAATGGCACGAGAAGCTACCATTTTCTTTACTGGGATACGGTACCACAGTCCGCACATCAACTGGGGCAACTCCCTACTTACTAGTTTACGGTACTGAAGTTGTTATTCCTGCCGAAGTGGAGATTCCTTCTTTGAGGATCATACAGGAAGCTGAGCTCAGGGATGCATAATGGATAAGGAACTGTTATGAGGAGCTAGCCCTCATAGACGGAAAGAGTATTAATGTAGTATGTCACGGCCAGCTTTATCAGAACAGAATGTCCAGAGCTTTCAACAAAATAGTCAAGCCAAGACAGTTCACACCGGGGCAGCTGGTGTTGAAGAAGATCTTCCCGCATCAAGATAAAGCCAAAGAGAAATTCTCTCCCAACTGGAAAGGTCCTTATATGGTTCACAGAGTATTGACGGGAGAAGCCCTCATACTCACATAAATGGACGGAGAAGTCTGGCCAAAACCAATCAATTCAGATGCAGTCATGCGATACTATGTGTAATTGTTTATGTTTCCAAAAATGATGTAAATTGAACTACGCTCGACCTGATTTCCGCTTAAGAGAGGATACGTAGGCAACCCTGTGGGTTCAGTCACAATTCAATAAAAATTTTATTTTCCCACCATCAGAAACTGGGGAAGAATTTTGAGGAGGACTCTCAAAATTTTGAAGCAAGTTCAGCCGATCACAACATATACATCAGTCAGAAATGTTTGTCCGTCTAACTAAGGCAGAATTTTGAGGAGGACCCCCAAAATTCTACGGTAGGAGAAGTCACAATGTCTCGGATCGTGCCATAGTCACTGGTTCATCTAACCAATTTTCTAAAAAATATTTTTTTCTTGCTATGTCTTTGAAAATTATGCATGCTTGCTTGTAAAATAACCATGTTTAGCAAATGCTACCCCCAATGATTTGAACAGGATCTTCAGACCAAGCAAGCGAGTCGACAGAGGCACGAACCGACCTCCCCTTTTACAAAATCTCACAATTTTTCTTTGGTTGCAGGAACGAAAATATACATGCCCCAAAGTCACAATCTTCATAACAGCTGTGATACTGAAATCTACTACCAGCTAAGAAAACTCTGCTATCATCTGCTATTTATTCTATTTTTGCATGAGACTAAGCTCTGTCTCCATTTGTATGAGGCTAAGCCCTACCTCCATTTGCATCAGGCTAAGCACTGTCTTCCATATGCATGGGACTAAGTCCTGTCCCGAATCTTGTATGACAATAAGCTTTGTCCCTATCCGCATGAGGCTAAGCCCTGCCTCCATTTGCATTAGGCTAAGCACTGCCTTCCATCTGCATGGGACTAAGCCCTGTCCCGAATCTTGCATGAGACTAAGCTTTGTCTCCATTTGCATGAGGCTTGCCTCCATTTGCATCAGGCTAAGCACTGCCTTCCATCTGCATGGGACTAAGCCGTGTCCCGAATCTTTCATGAGACTAAACTCTGTCTCCATTTGCATGAGGCTAAGCCCTGCGTCCATTTGCATAAGGCTAAGCACTGCCTTCCATCTGCATGGGACTAAGTCCTGTCCCGAATCTTGCATGAGACTAAGCTCTGTCTCCATCTGCATGAGGCTAAGCCCTGCCTCCATATTTGCATAAGGCTAAGCTCTGCCTTCACCTGCATGGGATTAAGCCCTATCCCGAATCTTCCATGAGACTAAGATCTGTCTCCATCTGCATGAGGCTAAGCCCTGCCTCCATATTTGCATAAGGCTAAGCTCTTCCTTCACTTTTCATGGGACTAATCCTTGTCCCACATATTGCATGAGGTTAAGATCTACCTCCATATTTTCATGAGGCTAAGCTTTGCCTCCTATTTGCATTTTGCCGAGACTAAGCGTTGTCTCTCTGAAACTACCTATTTTGCTCTTCTTTCGGGCTAACCTCTACCCTCAACTTCACAAGACTAAGCCTTATCTTGTTGCTTTTGACCTCATATTATTGCATCTCATGGGATAAAATATCACCAAACTTGTCCAAAGGCATCATAGTCTAAAGGCATCATCCTCATAGCCGGAAGACATCATGCCATGGCCTGAGGATCTCTCAAATTTGCATATCATTATTCAAAGGCGTCATGGTTCGGGGGCATCATTTTCATCGACCGAGAAAATCATTTCATGGCCTGGGAATCCCTCATTGAACAATCCATGGCCCAGGACATCATGGTCTAAGGACGTCATCCTCAACCGTCCGAAGACAATTCTCATGGTCCGAAGGGAATGTGTATCATGTTTTAAGTTTCGCACAAATATATGCTCGCAGCATCTCTTTGCTTGCAAGTATACCGATGAGAAACCATTATCCCGACAGGAGAAATCCCGGTCCGATTCCTTTGAACTATCTCAAACCCGACCTCTCACCACAACCATTCTTCACCTATTCCAAAACCTCGTGTTCGTTCTTGTGATGACTTCATCGATATATTCCGCTGATGAATCCAGAACTACACACGGCCTGATTCCTGTAAAACCAGGGATATGTAGGCAGCTCAGAGACCAAAGTGCATCCTAAATCTCTCAAACCATCTCGCTCGGTCAAAATTGGCTATCATATCTTTACCCGACTACTCTTCCATCCTTCCCGGGTAAAGAGGGGCAGCTGTTGATACCCAATTTTTCCCTATAATATTTTCCATCGTCCCAGTTTCCCTAACCTCTCCATTCTCTCTCAAGCTCACCCTAACCCTATTCATCGTCACCGGCAAAAAACCTCTCCCTTATGACGTTTATATGCCTTCTCCGACCAGGCCTGGTCTTCTACACGCCTTGGTTATTCGATTTCTTGGATCCTTGAGAGGATCTCAAGGAATCCCAACTGGTTCTGGTTTGAAACTTTGTTTATCAGCCTGTCTCGGGCCATTTTTCCGTCTTTGAGTAAAACGTCTTCTTGT
Organism: Nicotiana knightiana; assembly: GCA_005239525.1. Classification (NCBI taxonomy): domain Eukaryota; kingdom Viridiplantae; phylum Streptophyta; class Magnoliopsida; order Solanales; family Solanaceae; genus Nicotiana; species Nicotiana knightiana. Next base: position 28,288 of record ML395113.1, on the reverse strand, counting down.
TTATTACGGGTTTATGGGTTCTTGACCTATTCTCTCATCCTTATTACTTTTCTGAAAACCCTAGTCCGTTATTATCGATCCATCTCAGATCTAGGGTGATTCGAGCACTTTTACGTGTTTTCCTTTAAAAATCTCATGTTTAATTAACTATTCTAACTTTTTATCACTTTTCCTAAGCTAGGGTTCATCCCAAACTGTTTTTAAAGATTTTTCTGAATTCTCAATGTTTAGGTATTTGTTTCTTCATCGTTTTGACTGATTTTCATTTGGCTGTTCAAACCCTAGTCGATTTTGTGATGTACTGATTTTCTTCAACTTGTGTTTCAATATTTTTTATACCAGTCGTATTACTTTGCTCTATTTTTGGACTTAAACATTGTTTCTTGTTAAATCCAGCATTTTTGTGGTTTTGCCCTAATTAACGTTTGTTAGGGTTCGAACCTGCTCTTTCCGGCTAAGTTCTATGTTTCTGGAAGGTTTTACTTAGTCTAATTTCTATTTATGGAAGTTGAGTAATTCTTTCCGGAAATCAATGTTATTTTGAAAGTTTTGTTGATTGCTTTACTCCGTTAGAGATTCGTATGCATAAATCTTGTTTGTTTCCTTGTTTATGAATTTTAATTGGTCGTCTATGCCTTCACTGATTGCCCGTATAATTTTGTGATTGTACCGATCCCTTATTTGGTATGATTAGGATTATTGCCTTAATTAAACTCCCATGTTATTACCGTTTGACCAATTACCCCTAATTGAGGGAGGTCTATTTCGAACCCTTATGTGATTGGGTTCTGTGACTCTATGATTTTCTTAATTGACTGAATGTTGATTCCTTTACCTTATTTGTTCTACTCTTAAATTGCTATATATGCACTCTTGTTTTCCTCTCAACACACGAACAATTAGTTCAGAATACACACACATTCTAAAATTCGCTCTTCTTTATCTGCTACCTGTGCTAACTGTTGGTCTAGCCGGCTGAAAGCCAAGGCTAGACAGTCGAACTCTACTTGCTTTACATTCTGCACTTTGCTTCCTTGACTGGTATGTCTCTAGTTCAATTATGCAACTCAACATTATGTGTTCCTTTATGTAAATCCATGCCTATTCCTGCACTAGTTTAATTGGCTACGTATTTAATTGTCTTCATGTTTACTGCTTTACCCAGTATGTTTAAGTTTTATCCTCTCTACTTTAAGTGTTTAATCGAGCATGCCTAGATCTCTTTTGTCTTGTTTGCATATTTGTTCAGTTCCTATTTACTCCCCTCAACTAGTATTCTCAAGTTAGTGTCTTAGACTCCTAATGTATTTGATTGATCCTAATTGGTATGACTAATGCACCCCTGTCTTCAACATGACTATTCCCACGCTTCGTCTCTATGTCTTAATTGCATGTTACCATAACTGACTTGTTAAGTCTCTGAATTAGTAAACTCCTAGTTGTTCTGTGCATTTGTTGTCCCATATACTTCCCCCTTGTACCATGTTCATGTGTTTCTAATGTGATCTCTCTATGTTCCCAACCCCCTGACCCCCATTTGTAAAGTTGTTTATTAAATGGTTGTGAATCTGGGCATTTTATGATGGTGTGGTTGCTTGTTGAATCTTTGTTCTCCTCAGAATTGATTTTTAAATTGTTTTCCACCCTTAGTATTTTCTTTAAATTGTTTCTATTCCTGAAATCCTTTTCATTCCTAAAAGTTTTATCTCTACACGGTTTTACTAAGCTCTTTCAAACTATGTCAAGAACTCTCACTTCTACTCTTAGATTATTAAGTTCTGCCCCTCCAGTGTGTGTACTGCCTAGGAATCCATGAGATTCTCCGAACTCTGGCACACTGCACATAATCACTTCCCTATTCAAAGGATCTTGGTGTGAGCATTTTCCGAGATCCCTTAGGTCCTTAGGGAACTTTGACACACCAGGACACCCTACTAGCTATGAGGCTTTGGCATCCTGGACTGTTTTGAAGGCCTGGTATTTCCAGGTTCACTTTGGGCCTAGCTCAGGCTCCCTATAGTATAGCGTATATTGATTTATGTAATTCATTCAATTCTGGTCTGTAATAATCATTTTTGTAGACATATATTGGGCAAATTAGTAAAAGGGTAGGGATTCTTATACGATTTTTGTGGGGAAATTGGGTAGAAATCATGCTTTAGGTTTTGTATTATGCTTATTTGCAGTAGAAATCATGCCATTATACCTATATTATGTTACTTGCATTAGAGATCATGTTGTGGGACTGTTGCGTTATTTGCATTAGAAACTATGTCGTAGGATAATTACGTTCAGTGGTTTTGCATATTAGAAAACATGTTATAGCTCAGTACTTCATTATCACGAAATTTTGCTTCTGTATAAGTCATAATCACCTAGAAATCTTGTTGTTAGGCTTCTGCTGTAATCCTACCTAATAAAAATGACCATTCTCTATGTGCATTAGAAATCTTGTTTTAGGACTACATTTGCATTTTCTTTAAATCATGTCGCCTAAATAAATAACTGTCTTGTTTATAAAGATGCTTAAAAGAACAACCCCAACGCCTAGACACCATGTTATAGGATAAAATATGCGTGAAATCAACTTTTGTATTTCAGCACCTAGACAAGCATGTTTATAGGATATATTAAAACCCAAACTGTTTGTTTTCCTTTAGTCAATTTCTATAATTTTGTTTGCATCTTAGACAACATGTTTAAAGGGTATTACAGATCCACGCCTAGGCAAGCCTTAGGTAATTGAGGTCCTATAAAGATGTAAAATTATGCTCTGTTTATTTGTGAAACTGCCCAGGTTCAACAGGTTCTAAAATCAGTAGGCAAACTGATTAGGTTTACGCCACTTCGTTTTAAAACAATGTTGCATATTCTCTGCTTCTTATGCTCTCCTAGATATCCTGTTCTAGGACCTTCTGAAAATTCTCTGAAATTTGTGTTTGAGAAGTGCTAATTATCTGCTTATGTGTGGAGGTAAACATGGGCCCTTAGTTGTTGTCTTACTTGACAGTCTTGTTTGTTTTGTTTGTTGTCACTTAGATTTTCCTTTTTAAATACTTTAGGAGATTCTAGAACTGCCTAAAAATATAGGTCCTAAACACCTTTGGGACCACAAGGAAGGGACGGGTAATGCACGCTTAGAGTTTGTTAATTAAAACAGCTTATATAACCGCTAAGGGGAGGGTATTTGGGTAGTAAAAGGATATGATGACATGTACACTAATGCCACGTTTAACCCCTCTAGTTGAGGAAGGATTATCGGGAATTATACAGGTGTGATCCTATAGGCTAACAAACTTAGGACTTCTCCATCTTTATACATATGTGTGCTCAGACTGCTTACCTTTTAAACTCCTTCTATCTTATTTACATATGTGTGCTCAGACTTCTTACCTTTTAAACTCCTTCTATCTTACTTATATATGTGTTCTTAGACTACTTATCTATTAAATGACTAATTTACTAAGTAAGTTTGGTCGGGACCCACCTTGTGGACCTCGAGGGTTGCCTAACACCTTCTCCTCAAGGTAATTTCAAGCCCTTACCCAATTTGTCGTAACGTAGACTGGTTTCATGAATTACTTGCATTAGGTGCCCTAACGCACCATAAATCCGTTAGGTGGCGACTCTTTACTTTTAATACCCCTCTCCCAAAAGGAAGGGAGTTGTTCCAAATGAATGTCGAAACCCGATTCCGCGAGGAAAAAAATGGGGCGCGACAGGGTCATTTCACAAATACAACAAAATATCACAAAAATCATATATTATCACAAATTATATGGAATTATAACTAATGATAATTTTTTGGAAATTTTATAAAAGATAGATTTTTGGAATTAACAAAGCTTAATTATAACACGTTTTTAAAATCAAAAATATAAATTAAATATAAAATCACCTAATTTCAAATTTAGAAAAATGTAAAATTAAATAAACACCCGAAATAACTATGACATAAATTAATAAGAACGAATTACACAAAAATATAAACAAGTTATACGAAAAGATTTTAGCGAATACCTTTTTTAAAAATATTGAAATATGATTATACGCCGCCTTTTCTAGCAAACAAACCTCAAATCATGTTCTACAGTACGAGTTCACCTTGAATCTTGACTGCCTGGGGGAGAAGGAGAGTTTTAAGTTATTGGGGCTATACATGACTTATTCCCCATTAAAGTATAGTGCATGTAATACATGCGCAATATATAAACAGTTTCAAATATTATGTATAGCGCATGTAATTGTATACGTTAACATGGTAATTGGTTGTTAAGGTATAGTGCATATTTAAAATGGTAATCTAACCCTTTTATCACGTATTTTGTTCTCTTAAGTCCAAAACTTTGTTATTTAGGTTCCGGACTCGAGGATGAGGAGAAGATGCTGGTTTAATGCTTATCCAATCATAGAATAAGAGCACATTTGGTCAAACTGTCAAAATCTGCTTATTTTGAAAAGTACTTTTGTTCAAAAATATTTTTTTCGAAAGTACTTTTGAAAAAAATAGTTTGTCTTTGGCAAATTCATTTAAGAAGTATTTTTTGTAACATTTGATAAACAAATTGTGTTTGGTCAATCTTTCTAAAAGTGCTTTTGAGTGTCAAATTACTAATAAGAATAATATAATGTCTTATAATTATTTTAAAGAGAAAAATAAACTTAAATATTTATTGCATACTTTTATTATTTTTTATTTTATTTAATTAAAATACGAAACATAAAATAAACATACATATTAAAGATTTAAATCAATTTTACATATATAGTTACACCAAAGCATATAATTATCTTGTATAATTACTTATTGTTACATGGTGGGTTGAATAATCAAAATATATCATTCAGTATGAATTAGAAGTCTATTCCACAAATTACTATATATTGATAATCCACCATGAAATAATAAATAAAGTCACTCACGTATAATAATTTTTCTCAATAATTTCATCTCTACTTCTATTGTACAATGCCTCCATATTAGTAGAAAACTTGCCTTGTATTTCTAAAGGAATACCAGAAGGTCCATCTCATTCCTCAATCTTTGTAGTAATGTCCCTATTAGCATTATAGTTGAATTTCTTATCGGTTGAAGAAAATTATTCGAAGAAATTATGTATAGTTATGGTAGTTATAACTAGACGATTCTGAGTGCCAAACGTGAAAGATGTCATTAAGCGTAAAATAGAAATATAATTTTAAATATATATAAATAAAAACTTATTTTCGTAAAAACAAATATATGGTTTAATTCAAATTCAAAAAGAGTAACTAATTAATAACAACACATAATGTATAATTTTATTTTTTAAAAATTTAAACTCGAAAAGAAATTAATTATTACCTAACCTAACTAACTTTGTACTAAATTGCCAAATGGCCTATTGTGAGGCTGTCACTTGGCTTAATGTAGATATTTTTTCCTCTTCTTTTAATAATAGTATAGATAGATTATGCATTGCTATTGTATATATTACCTATTTGTAGGTAAATTTCACAAATTAGATTTGATAAATATTTTAAAGATTCGGGAACTAATAGCATATAACAGAAGAAATTATAAATGATTATTTGTAGGAAGAGAATTGATAATCCAAAGAAGGATGTAGATAATTTGCTTTAGTGTGAAAAAAGAAAAAGATAAATTGAAAAGTTACATGACATTACACAAACAAAAAATCAAAAAAAAAGTCAATAAAGAATTTGAAAAGTTACAGTATGATTCATGTATATGATATCTTTAATTTTAAAAGAATGGTAAAAACTAGAAACAAAAATGAAACAAAAAACTTAAATCGGTAAAGGATAATTTGGACAATATAAATTTATGGTGGGGATAGTTTTATCTTGAATAAATTAATTTTTTGTTTGCTTCTGCTTCTGCTTCTACTTCTTGGAAGAAGCTAGAATTTTCTACTTCTTCCCAAAAGTAGAAAATTGTTTCTGCTGCTGGCCAAAAGTACTTCTCCGTCTTGGCCAAATAGCTTAAATTTAGAGAAAAAAGGTACCTTTTTTAGAAGAAAAAAATACTTTTTGCCTCCAAGAAGCTTGACCAAACAGGCTCTAAGTTTGCAGCCGTCTCGGCACGAGGAGTTTGTCTAATTGCCCCTCTAATTAAGATATGATTTTACGCAGAGAATTCTGTGGATAGCTGAAATTCAATATTTTATTTGAAAAAAGAAGATTAAAATTAAAATCCGTTCAGAAAATTAATCACAATGCATTATAAAATTAACATTATTTAAGCTAAAAGGAAATAATTTGAAATTCCTTCGTCCATTTCTCCCCCCCCCCCTCCTTATGTGTAACTAAATATCATTTTTTTAAAGGGCAAAACTCATTGTAATCCGTAATTATTTTAAAGGAGGTAGATGGTGTTTACCTTGAAAATGGTAATTACAATTATATTTGATTATGTGGTTCTAAAAATACGTGATTTATTTTAATACCGGTTGTTTTGGTAATATATGTTGAGTGTGAAGTGAGAAAAATGAAATAAGAGCAAAAGAAAACGAGATTACGCATACCGGGTAGCGGAGAGACCGGTCTCGAGGGTGCTCGGAAGGGCCTCGAGGTCGAGCTCTATAAGCTTGACTAGGGGCTATCGATAACAATATAATAGTGTTGGAAGCCTTAAGAGTGGCCTATTTATGATCAATAACAAGTAATAAATGAAGAATAATTCAAGAACACAATAAATGAGAAGCAATAAATTAATGAAGCAATTGTAGAGAATGTTTTAGTTAGAGAGCAGAGGATGTTCTTGTTGTTGTATTGAATATCATGTCTGTTACAAAGTGAAAAGGGTACCCTTTATATATGAGGGGGAATCTCAACATAGTACATGTGTAATTAATGCAAATAGATATGGATGGTACAGCCATTTAATGCCACGGTACGGGCTTGTACTATTTTGTGTATTTTGTCAGCTTTAACCACGTGCCCCTTGGGAATTTTTCGCTCTTCCATGTTGACCTTTGATTTGTACTTCCTCGAGGTCGAGGGCCTTCGATATGTACTGCATCGAGGTCGAGGACCTTCAACATGCCCCTTCGATGCCAAAACTTGAATCTTCGAGCCTTCTGAGCGTCGAAATGACTGTAAAATCGGGCTCTCCGATTTTAGCCGTATACAGATAGTCCCCGCGTTTCTTAGAATGAAGAGATAAGAAACGGTCTTGACCTTTTGCCTCTTCGACACTCCTATTATGACGTCAGTCCCTTCAAAGCATTAAATGACGTGACATGAAAAATTACGCAGAGGTCGCTGTCAACACAATTCTCGAGAAGCCCATGAATCATCATAGGTTCGACTCCTCCGCTTCAAGCATGCCCAAAGGGCCTCTATAAATACTACAATCAGTTGCCTTTTCATAGTTTTGCATCTTCTTCATCTTCTCCAAACCTTCAAATTTCAATTAAGTGCTTCCCATTCTTATCTTTTTCCTGTGCACGTTTCGTCTTCTCACTTCAAAACTCGATAGTTATCATGGCAAAAACTTCCAAAACAGTTCCACAAAAGGAGGGAGCTACTTCTACATCACGCCCGTCTAAGGGCAAGTCAAAAATTCCTCCTACCATCGAGTAATGCATCCCTGGCCCTTTCGACACCATTTCTTACTTCACAATAGAAAAACCCCCCTTCTACACCGGGTCGATGCGATCCCATGTCCCGATACATAAGTGTAGTATTGGATATAGAGAGGGTAAAACTTGACTGCCGCTGGGGGGAGGCAGTTCGAGCATAGATCCATACGGCTGACGAAGGCATACTCACGCACAAGGCTGGATTTCTTAGTCTATATACATACCCCTTCACCTTAGGCCTCGTCGATTCTTCTTCTCCACCGATTGACCCGGTGATTCTTGATTTTTGTCATCAATACCGAGTGACACTCGGTCAGGTTTATCCTTCTTTTTGGAGGATTGTATATATGTTTTGACATATCACCAACATGGTCAAGGGAATTACTTTCACCCTCGACCATTTGATCAGGTTGTACAGCCCTCGACTCTTCCACGGGGGCCTTATTAAAATGCACCGCTGATCCACCAAGGCGTTCCTCGCCTGCATCGACGAGGACAGATATCGGGGATGGATGAGCCGATTTGTTAGAATTAGAACTTCGGAAATCATCCTTGCTGACAGAATTCCATTCCCGGAGGAATGGAATATGAAACGTAAGTACCCCTGAATTGAGCATGCTTTGCTGTCTCTTTCTCTTTCGACTGATTTTCTTCTACTTGCAACCACTGTTTGGTTTCCCGGCGTGGTTCAGGACCTTCTGGGGTGGATGAAACTTTTAGATTTCACTTCCCCATAAAACAAATGCGTATGGCGTGAGCTGGCCAAAACACAATGGCAGGCTAAGAACCATGGTACGCTCTTGTTGCTATTGCTTTCTCACTCTTCGTAAGAATTTTTGATGGTGATGTTTTTTGACATAACATTTTTGTGCCAGCCTTGGTGAAGACGTGTTGATGAGGCCGACCCCACCTGGTGAGGAAGAGCCCCCGAAGACCACCAAGGATAAGAAAAGGAAAAAAGAGGCCTCGACAGAATCTCCAAAATCAAAAAGGCCAAAGGCTCGGAAGCCTAGGACCGATGCCATGATCTTGTCTTCGACGGCCGCTGAGAGCCTGCGAGCCTAGGAAGAGAGCGATTATGCATGCCCTTTGGTACAAAGGGAAATACAAAGCATCGAGGCTTTGAGAACTATTGGGCGGTCATCCGCTAAGTTAGAGGCGGCCGATGCGGACCCGCCGTTCGTAGAGGAGACCATCGAGGAGGGTTTGGGCGCAGTCCCTGATATGCTCATCGGACATGTCACAGTCCGTGTTGAGGAGCTCGGAGGGCTTTCTACTAGATATTTTCGAGGTCGGGAAGAAGCCTCGATGGAGGCTGATATTGCTGGTGGACTTCATTCGGGCCCATCATTCTCTCCAGGGGAGATACGGGATGCTCAAGTTAAGGGTGTTCCTGGTCTAGAGACCTCTCGTGGAGAGGATAATGCATTTAAAGACTACTTCGAGGGGGTCGATGAGGAGACTGATGTTGATGCCCCAGTTGCTCTCGAGGAAGACGAGAGGCTCCAAAAGCAGGTGACATTTTGAGAAACAATATGCTATTCTCTGATTTTCTATTCTTGTTTTCTGATTTTCCTTCTCTATGTTGTAGGTCAAGAAGCTGTATGACCAAGCCTTCTTCAAGATGTAAGATGAGTTGAACCATCGTGGAGAGGAGCTTGAGAAGCTTATGTCGGAGTCGGTCGAGCTGGTGGCTTTATGCGCTCGAAAGGAGGAGGAATTGACCAACCTTCAGGCAAGCTCAGAGAGCGCGCTCCGGGAAAGGGCCGACTTCTCCGAGCAGGTATGTTGGTACCCACATTCTTATATTTAGTTTCAATGCTTGGTGTTGATTGACTTACTTTCTGATTTTCAGATTAGGCAGAAGAATGCCCTGGTGGAGCGGCTTCGAGAGGAGGTTGCGGCCAAGGACACCGAAATCCTAGAGCTGGCTCGGCTGAATAACGTTGCGGCTTCGGAGAGGGAGGTGCTTCGAGGGAAGCTATCCTCGGTCCAAGACCTTCTCCGAGGTACTCAGGAGGAGGCTGTTGCACTATCTGCGGCCAAGTCTGAGGCCAATAAATATGTCTCCTCCTACAAGAGAGATGTTGCTGCTACGAACGATGGGGCCAGGGAGATATCCGAGAAGGCTAAACTCAAGCTGGCTCGGGCAGCTGCTTATGCCCGTGCACAAACCGGGAGGCAAGCCCTCGAGGAAGTGAGCTCCAAGGGTGTCGATCTCTCCACCGAGATCGAAGAGGCTAGGTCCCTGGAGGAGGAATTGGTAATTTCGAGTACATCGGATGAGGGCTCTGAAAGCAGCTCGGACAGCAGCGAAGGAAAATAGTAGATTTTCCTCCTTTTTTGTTTTTTCCTTTTTCTGTATATGGGACCCTTCGAGGGAATTTTTGGAAAGAACACTTCTGTGAATATATTTTTTTGAAATAGAATATTTGTTTTCACATATTGTGCAAAATTTGTCCCGTAATGCTTACGCAACAATTAACTTTTATGCTTTGATTCTTAGCTCCTCAGAACTCGCACTTGCAATAGTAGATCCCCTCGAGATCGGACATCTTCTCAAGGCTAGGTCGGCATGTGAGCCTCGATCTCTCGAATGTTGTATGACGTTATCATTTATGTGACGTGACCGTGAAGTGACCGAGGTGGCCCCACCGATAGACTTCCCCAAACGTTATGACGACATTGTCAGAAATTGAATGGCCTTCAAAGTAGTTAGTTACAACCTTCGCTCTATATATATTCTCTCTTCTTCTCCATTCTAACTCTTGCATCTTTGCAAAAACTTAGCTTTCCTTTCAACTTTCTCATCCCTTTCCCATTTTTGCGAAAATTGCTTTCATTCCTTCCTATTTATCTCTGCTTGAGTAGTTAGAGATGTCGTGCCCGAATCTTTTCACTAAGAAGACGGAAATTCTTCCTCCACTCCTAGCATGGCCGGTGGTACACCGCCGGCATATGGTGAGCTGACCTCGTATTTCTTCACTCCGAAGAAAGACTTTGCATTAGAGAAACCCTTCAATTCCCCGGGCCATCGAGAGCATGCTTCAAGGTTCATTCGGTCGATAGAAGAAAACCACCTCGAGGCCGTGAGGAGAGACTGTGGCTGGGGGTAAAATGTGATGCTGCAAATACCCTCTCGAGAAGAGAATGTCATGACTTATGTAGAGGGATTCTTGACCGTGTATACGTAACCGTTTACATTAGGCCCCCTCGACCAACTTGTGCTCGAATTCAGCAAAAGGTACCGAGTCACCCTGGCACAGATTCATCCGTCCTTTTGGCGGATAGTGCTGATGATGAGGTATTTTACCGAAAAGGCCGAACTTAAATTTACTGTCAGCCACCTGCTTAAATTATATCGGCCTCAGCATTTTCGAGGCCTGATTGCATTATGACACCGGTCCACCAGGCCTTTCATTGCCAGTGATGATGAGGATCGAAATGGAGGATGGATGAGTCAGTTTGTTCGAGTGAGGACCCTAGATATCATTCCAGCGGAGTTCCTACCATTTCCCGAAAAATGGAACTTCAAACGTAAGTGTCATTTCGTACCTTAGTGTCTTTTGCTCTTATCAATTTATAAGAGTGTTTCTTTTTTTTCTCTTTTTCAGCGGTCCTATGGGTGCCGGGGGAGGTCCCCGATCTTGTGGAATGGACTCGGAGGCTGGTCGCTTCCTCAACATATGACGAACGCAAGTGGCGTGATCTCCCAAAGGGTAGATGGGAAGCAAAGCACCACGGTATGAGCCGTGTGGTATCCCTTTTGATGAACGTTTCCTTTTGTTCATACTAACTATGTCACCGCAGGTGTTGGTGGGTTTTCTGAAATGAGACCGTGCCCTTTTGAGGAGAGGGAAGGACCGAGGGAGGACAACAAGCGAGAAGGATCCTCTATAGATGAGGACATTCTCAATAAGGCGGGGCCTTATCGGAGACATAAAGGAGATGTCGTTGCTGAGGAGAGTTTTATATACGTCGGTCATTCTGCGGACATCAGCTCTCCTCGTGGGGATGATTCTTTATCTACGGCTTGAGCTGGGGGCCTTCCGTGGTTGTCAATTCTGCCAGGCCTGAGACCTCTAATTTCTAAGAAGAGGTTCCCCGAGAGAGAAAGAGCAAGAGTCCTCCACCATCATCTGCTTCTGCTCTCGAAGGTACTTCGAGGGATGCTCGGGACCAAGGGCCGCCCGGACCAAGTGAGGTTTCGAGTGGGCATACCCCTATTGAGAGCGGTTCAACTGGGGCCGATGGGGCCAGGCTAGTAGATGCATGTTCAACTTTTAAGGAGGCCCAGCGGATCTGTTCCGAGGTGAGTTTTGATCGGCCTTGCTGGCTTTTTAGCTATGAACCTTCATTCTTTGAACTGAAGTTTCTCTTTTGTAGGTTTTTCACAAACTCAAGTTTGAGCTGCTTTGCTATGAGACCCGGTTGCCGGAAGCTTTGGATAAGGAAAAATATCTCAAGCTTCTTTGCAATAAGAAGACAAAAGAGTTGATACATCTTCGGGTGGAGATGCATCGGAGTCGGAATTGTGAAAGCAATCTAGAGTGTCAGGTAACCCTTACCCTGAAGGGGTACGTGCTTCCTTTCTCGCTTTTGGGAACTAATGCTTTGGTTCTTCAGCTGCAGAGAAAGACAGAAGCGTTGGAGCGCCTTTGGGGCGAAGTCGGGCAAGTTAGTTCTGAATGCCAAGCATTGAAGGCACAGATAAGCGTACATGTTGCGGCCCAACGGAATGCTTTGGCCAAGGCTGCTGCCCTCGAGATACAACTTCGTAATGCCTGAGAATATAGCTCAATTCAGTCGAGCAGGATTTCCAAGCTCGAGACTGATCTTCTAAACATGAAGGCCGAGGTCGTGGACGCTCGGGCTGAAGCTGAAGAAGTTCGAGCGAAGGCCAATAAGAAGGTGGCCATTTATTTGAAAGATGTTGTCGATGTTGTGGCTGAGCTGAGAGGAGCTTTCAACAGAGAGATAAGGGGCAATGAGTATGCCCGATGCAAGTCTCGAGGGAGACCCTCGAAGAGATACATGCTAGGGGCTTTGACCTCTCGGAAGAGATAAAGCAGGCCGAGGCGGATGAGATTGACGCCAAGTTTTTCTTTTCTTCTTGAGCTGAAGCTGATATTTGAAGGCCGCCGTGAGAGCTGGTCCGAGGGGCCTTTGAGGGAGCTGGTCCCGGGAGGAGACTAGATTTTCTGCTTTGTTGTTTGCATAAGACTCTTGTGGGAGTGTTGTAAATATTTATTTGTAATGCACATATATATATATATATATATATATATATGAAAGATTCTTTGGTTTGATTTGTTTGCCGATAGCTAGCCCGATGAATTGGACTTTGATATGAAACCCTTGGGGTCATAAATTGGCCCTGGGGCTTTTTAAGCTGGCGACTTGGGCTCTTATGCTTTAGGTCGGTATGACCTTTGGTGTAGCTGGCGACTTGGGCTCTTACATATTTGGCCCTGAGGCGCTTTAGTTAACCGCATCGAGCTTAGTCTCCGAGTCGGGTTTCGACTCGAGCTCAATGGCCCTCAGGTTTTTAAATAGGCCCTGAGGCGCTTTGGGTCGGTATGACCTGTAGCTGGCGACTTGGTCTCTTACGCATAAGGTCGATACGACCTTTAATATAGCGGGAAACTTGGGCTCTTACGCTTTTTTTTCCCTGAGGTGCTTAATTAACCATATGGGGCTTAGTCTCCGTGTCGGGTTTCGACTCGAGCGCAATGGCCCTTAGGTTTTCAAATTGGCCCTGAGGCGCTTTGGCTAGGTATGACCTGTAGTTGGCGACTTGGGCTCTTACGCGTAAGGTCGATACGACTATCTGGCGACTTGGGCTCTTACGCTTTAGGTCGGTACGACCTTTGATGTAGCTGGAAATTTGGGATCTTACGCTTTAGGTCAGTACGACCTTTAATCGGTTCTTTTTGAAGTTTTTTGAAGTAATTGGAGGCCTGTGATTTTATGGCAACAGTCGAACGTCTCCGAGTCGCGTTAATTTGGCCGGAGCCTTATGACGGTGGTCATTGTATTTCGCCGTAGCCTTTTAGTCCCCAAGTTCGATATATAGCCTTGACTTTGATATGGGGTTTATGCCTTTTTTAAGTTCTTACAAGTTTGTGCATGACCTGAGGCGCTTTGGGTCGGTATGACCTGTAGCTGGAGACTTGGGCTCTTACGCGTAAGGTCGATACAACTAGCGGGCGACTTGGGCTCTTACGCTTTAGGTCGGTACGACCTTTGATGTAGCTGACGACTTGGGCTCTTATGCTTTAGGTCGGTACGACCTTGCTTGAGGTTTTACAGTTTTGATGTTGCCTCATGGAGGGCTTACGAGTTTGAAGTTTCCAGCCCTAGGGTCTTACGGCCATGAGTCGACTGTCGAGCTCAGTCCTTGAGTCAGAGTTAACATTTCCTCATGGAGGGCTTATGTCATAGATATTTCCTCTTGAAGGGCTTATGAGTTCGAAGTTGCCGTCCTTGAGGTCTTACAGCTTCGAGTTAGATGACTTGATGAGCCGACTGTCGAGGACAGCCCCCGAGTCGGAGTTGATATTTCCTCGAGGAGGACTTATGAGCTTGAAGTTATCATCCCTGAGGTCTTATGGCTTCGAGTTTTTGGTGACTCAATGGAGTGACTGTCGAGGACAGTTCCTGAGTGCTTGATAAATTTTTGGCCCTGGGGTTGTCTCTTGCGAAAATAGCAAACTTCTTTGATGTTCTTGATAAATGTTTTGATGATGAAAGGTACTCCTCTAATTACTTGGTACAAGCATACATGTTTTTACCTTCGAGTGTTCGATTATTCTATGCAGAAACGGTTCATTCGACCGTTTGGTCTAATACATCATTCTCCGGTCGAGACCATCTTTGGCATTTTTCAATGATCTCCCGGGTGATGCCCCTCTGTATTCGAGGTTGATCGAAGAGAAGCCTTGAATACTTTGTCAGTACTCCTTAGGTAGCATATGGATGTTGCCTCGTTAAAAACCTTATCGGTAAAACCCATTGGGATAAAATCGGATGTGAGGGAAAAAGAGCGCAATGCATGCTTTAAAACCCAAGGCCTTCAAGCTGGGGAGCGTGCTTCGACTCTTTTCATTCGAAAACCTGCACGCAGGTTAGCGTGATGTGTGAAAGAAAAAGGGAGAGGGTTGTACCTTAGATACGATGGCACTTGATCCTTGATATGCTCTGGTTATCTGTTCTGAGGACGCGGCACGGTCCTTTGCTCGTTCCTACGAGTATGTAGTTTGTGATTGTTACTTGGTTGTTTGCTTGTTTTTTGGCTCCTTCGATGTAGAAGGTGTCAGTGCCACATGGTGCACTGGGAACATTTCTTTCGCTGCGTGCTGCTCTCCGTATACTATTTTTACTCCATCCTTTATAGGAAACTTCATTATTTGATGAAGGGTTGATGATACCACCCTCATATTGTGAATCCATGGCCTTCCAAGCAATGCATTGTACCTCATATCACCTTCGATGACATGAAACTTGGTATCCTGAATTGTGCCGGCCACGTTGACTGGGAGGATGATTTCCCCTTTCGTTGTCTCACTTGCCATGTTGAATCCATTGAGGACTCGAGAGGCGGGCACAATCTAGTCGAGCAACCCGAGTTGTTCTACCACCCTCGACCGAATTATGTTGGCCGAGCTACCTGGATCCACGAGCACACGTTTAATTTGAAACTTATTCAAAAGAAAAGAAATTACCAGTGCGTCATTATGAGGTTGAGATAAGGTCTCGATGTCCTCTTCGCTGAATGAAAGGGCGTCTTCAGGTATGTAGCTCTGAATTTGCTTTTCCCTGGTGATGGATACTTTCGTTTGCTTAAAAATAGGTCCCTGAGGGACGTCGACTCCACCAATAATCATGTAAATGACGTGTCGTGGTTCTTCTATTTCATTTTTCTTGTTTGCCTCTCTTTCCCGAAATTGGTTTTTAGCTCGGTCGCTGAGGAATTCTCGAAGGTGCCCTTTGCTGATTAGTCGGGCCACCTCTTCTTGAAGTTGTCTGCAATCTCCAGTCATGTGACCGTGGGTATCGTGATATTCACATATCAAGTTGGGGTTCCTCTGCAAAGGATCTGATAGCATGGTCTCAGCCACCTGGTATCCCTGATCTTACTTATGGCCGACACGATGTCTGAAACATCGACGTTGAAGTTGTACTCAGATAGCCGGGTGCCTCTACCGGCCCTGTGTGCCTGTCGAACCCTGCTTTTTTCAAGAGTCCCCAGGGATTATGTCCTCGTTCCATCCTTTGGTCACTTCGAGGTACGTTACATCTCAAGATATTTCTCCAATTTTCTATGTATGGTTGATACTTGTCTTTTCTTGGTCTTGGCTCTCTTTTCGGAGGCCTCGATTCCTTTGCTAAGACTCTGAAAGGATACACCGAGCCTGAGGGGGCTTCCAATTAGTCGTCCTCGACCCTGATCTTCGATTGGTACCTGTTGTGCACATCCTCCCAAACTATGGCGGGGTACTCCATTAAATTCTGCTTCAGCTGTTTCGAAGCTATCGAGCTTCGCTCATTCAAGCCCTGAGTTAAGGCTTGTACCACCCAATCGTCGGAGACCGGTGGTAATTCCATTCGTTCCAATTGAAAGCGGGACACTGAACTCCCTAAACATCTCATTCTCCCTTTGCTTGATTTTGAAAACATCATATTTCCTTGTAGCGACCTTGATGGAACCAACATGTGCTTTCACAAAGGAGTCTGCCATTATGGCAAATGAATCTATCGAGTTCGGGGGCAGGTTATGATACCACATCATGGCCCCATTGGATAGCGTTTCTCCAATTTGTTTTCAATAGAACAGATTCAATCTCTTCATCTCTCAAGGTGATCATTAGGGTCCGAGATTCCGCTGTACTTCGGGAGATCGGGCATTCTGAATTTCTTCGGGATAGGCATCGGAGCCGCACTTGATGGGACTAGCTTTTTCACGAACTTTTTTGAATCTACGCCTTTCAGAATCGAGGGTGCGCCTAGGATCTGATCGACCCTCGAGTTGTAGGTCTCCATTTTCTTGTCGTTAGCTTCTATCTTTCTTTCGCCCGATTCAATCCTCTTTGCAAGGTCTTCGAGCGTCTTTATAATGGCGGGGTCGGCTTCTGACCCATTACTGCTCGATCTTTCCGGTGCCTTTTCTACTCGAGGAGCCGTTTTCTGGCGGTGCTGTGCTTGGGGTTCTCTGATGGCTTTGTAGCTGAGCAATAGCCACCTATTGTGCCTGCAACATTTCAAAAATGACATGAAGGCTAACTTCCCTTTCCTTTTGAGCAGGGGCTCCCTGTGCTTCATGTTGGTCTCCTTCACGAACGCTTCCGTCTGTATGAGAGCTCACATCGACATGTTGAGCGTTACGTGAGCCTTCATCGACAGGAATTTGCACTGGTGCCCCCTCAGGGTTTTGCGGTGGCGCACCAGCACCTGAAGCAGCTTCGTTATTCTCTCTGTGGTCCTCAGGACCGTTGTTTTCATGTGCGTTTACTGAGTTAGACATTTTCTGACCTGAAATTGAAGATTCTTGGACAAGAAAAAGTGTGAAGAATAACTTGTGTTTTTAGAAAAATCAACACTAAAACAATCACTATTATTTTTATCCCCACGGCGGGCGCCAAACTGTTTACCTTGAAAATGGTAATTACAATTATATTTGATTATGTGGTCCTAAAAATACGTGATCTATTTTAATACCGATTGTTTAGGCAATAGATGCTGAGTTTGAAGTGAGAAAAATGAAATAAGAGCAAAAGAAAACAAGATTACGCAAATCGGGTAACGGAGAGACCGGTCTCGAGGGTGCTCGGAAGGGCCTCGAGGTCGAGCTCTAAAAGCTTGACTAGGGGCTATCGATAACAATATAACAGTGTTGGAGGCCTTAAGAGTGACCTATTTATGATCAATAATAAGTAATAAATGAAGAATAATTCAAGAACACAATAAATGGGAAGCAATAAATTAATGAAGCAATTGTAGAGAATATTTTATTTAGAGAGCAGAAGATGTTCATGTTCTTGTATTGAATATCATCTCTGTTACAAAGTGACAAGGGTCCCCATTATATATATATGAGGGGGAATCCCAACATAGTACATGTGTAATTAATGCAAAGATATATGGCTGGTACAGCCATTTAATGCCACGGTACGGGCTTGTACTATTTTGTGTATTTTCTCAGCTTTAACCATGTACCCCTTAGGAATTTCCCGGTCTTCCATGTTGACTTTTAATTTGTACTGCCTCGAGGTCCTCGACCTTCGACATGTCCCTTCAATGCCAAAACTTGAATCTTCGAGTTTTCTGAGCGTCGAAATGACCGTAAAATAGTCGTATACAGATAGCTTTCATTTGTTGAGTTAGTCAAAGTCACTGATAATTTTTATCGTTGTCAAGAGAAACAACTTCTCAGATCACTAAATGACTTCCTGTTATATATATAAAAATATTACACATGGGTAATTATTTTACTACCAACGTCAAGAAACATCTTAACTTTTACAAGTAGAATATTTTTATTGCCAATATATATAGAAGTAAACGGTTCTGAAAATATTTAAATCCCACGAAAAGAGAAAAAGAAAGCCAGTTAGGGTGCTAGGGACGGTGTCTTCATAGGAAATAAATAAAAAGCTAATTCAATAATCTTTTAACAGGTAGTACTCTCCCCCCTGTAATGGATTTTCAAGATTATCGGACTCCAGGAGTATCGGATATATAACACCCGATTTTTATTTATTTTTTAAAAAAAAAAGACTAGAGTAATTGAACTTAGAGCATCTTGATCTACATCTTCGCAGAAAATAATTACACTACTTGTCTACTATTTAATTTCGTACATTAATTTGCTGACAGCCACCAAAAAAAAAAAAATTCTTGTCTTGCCTCCAACAAAAAAAGAAAAAGGAAAAAGAAAGGCCAATTGAGAAGTATATGTATAGATTTTGGGCAGAAGAGTAAGTAGTATTGTCATAGTAGAAGTAAACACATATGGAAGAATCTCTGCTGCTGCCTGAAAAGAGAACAGCAGCAACAACATGGGGATGGGATGCATATAAGGAAGCAATGAAGAAGGTGAGTTACATAGCACTACCAATGTTAATGGTCAATCTTTCACAGCATCTTGTTAGAATTGGGTCAATGATGATGATTGGCCATTTGAGTGAGCTTTCACTATCTGGAGCTTCTGTTGCCACCTCTCTTACTAATGTTACTGGCTTTAGTCTTGTTGTAAGTTTCCTTCCTTCCTTCCTCATCCTCTTCTTTACTTAATTTCCATTCTTAGATAGTTGCTTGATTCAAGGGGAGCGTGTTGCCGTTTGGCGGCTGATTCAGAATTTGAAGTTTATGGGTTTGGGTGCTACAGGGTTCGCAGAGTATTATATGTACATATTTAGGGATTTCTCTAACATATATATATAGGGTTTGGGCCAAAGCTACTGGGTTCTTCCGAACCCGTAACATATATTGTGCCTCTGCCATTGTGATGTTTGACCAGAACGTCACTAGTTTAAGCCGTGAAAATAACTTTTTTGCAGAAATACGAAATAAGATTGTGTACGATAGATTTAATGTAGTCTGACCTTTCTCGGGGCCTCGCACATAGTGAGAGTTCTGTGTACTGAGCACAATATATATTATGGGTTATGTGCCTCAGCCCGTCGCCCGAATTCATATTTGGAAATCGTGCAATTCCTACTTTATGACCATTAAACGCCAAAAAACGAGGAACGGTTATGGCGAACGAATGACTATTGTTCAGTAGGTCATTTCTAATAAGCCCACAAAAATTTTAGGCGATTTGGAGTCCTTCGCCTGAATTCATAAAGATGACATGGACATTAGCACATAAAAAAATTAGATCTGAATTCCTGTTTTATGGCCCTAGTTAGGCCTCTCATGCCTGCCCTTAATTTTAGTGTTTGCCCGTATTACTAATCTAGAAAATGATCAGGATGCTGAAAATGAACTAGGACCGGTTTACATAGCATAATAATTCATGATCTTGAAGCCGAGAAATGTAAAGATTGTGATTCCTGTAAGTAGGTTAGTAGTTGATGCAGTGACGTATGCAGAATTTTGTGCAAGCGGTGTCGATCTGTTATGATGTCAGTTTGGGCGTGGGATATAGAGGTTCTAAAGCTTACTTCTTATTCCCAATTGACGTTTAATTTACATTATTTTTAAATGAGTCCGTCTCTTATACATACTTCTCAGTCATTTGAGGACTATAGTAGGTCTTGATCTATTAACTTCAAAATTCACTGTTTCGTCCTCCATTATTGTATTTTCCATGTCAAAGTTTCTGGTAATAATATTATTCGTCTGGTTGCAATGCAGTTAGGAATGGCTAGTGGTTTAGAGACTCTCTGCGGGCAAGCTTATGGTGCTGAACAATACAATAAATTAGGAATCTACACTACTGGGGCTATTATATCTCTCCTTATGGTTTGCATACCAATATCTATACTATGGTTATTTGTTGACAAAATTCTTATATTCATGGATCAAGATCCTCTTATTTCCATAGAAGCAGCCAAATACTCAATTTGGCTCATCGCTGCAGTATTTCCTTTCACGATTTTGCAAGCATTAATACGGTATTTGCAGATGCAAAGCTTGATTCTTCCTATGGTACTGAGCTCTGTTGCAACTCTGTGTTTTCACGTGCCTATTTGTTGGTTATTAATATTCAAGCTGAACTTGGGAAGTTGTGGAGCTGCAATTGCAATTGGTTTGTCTTATTGGTTCAATGTATTACTGCTTGGTTTGTATGTGAAATACTCTTCGTCTTGCGAAAAGACTCGTATTTGTTTCTCATCAGAAGAAGTTTTGGCTAGTATAAGAGAATTCTTACCTTTGGCTATTCCTTCTGCTAGCATGATTTGGTAAGTTTCTTTTGCTCCTTATCCTTTCCTTTTTTAGGAAATATATATATATAGCCAAATGGTTTCTTGCCTTAGTTTTCTTGATAGGAAAAGTGCATGTGCATGACTTCAGTTGTTAAACTGTGTGATTGTCTTATTTAAAAGATTTAACTGCTAGACAAATCACACTTCTATTACTTAATTTTGCCTTCAAAATCTTTCCTCGTGCGTGGGTCTGATTCTTTTTTCATGGTACAAGTAGTTACAGATTCTTTTTGATAGTGGGTGGTAGCGAGACTCAAACAAGAACCTTTACTGTTCTGATATCATGTTGAAGTTTGTGACCACTTACATAAGAGCTTTAGAGAGAGCATACTTTTAATTGCGTCTGTTTGCTCAAACACCATATAACATTGTGATGATTGCAGTCTTGAATGGTGGACATTTGAGATAGTAATACTGCTTGCTGGTCTCTTGCCAAAGCCTCAGCTTGAGACTTCAGTGCTTTCAATATGGTACACTTCATTCTTTCACTGTTTATAACAAAGAGTTTACGTTTTATACACTGACGTTGTAGAAGAGTGTTATTGACAGCATGTCGGTTGCTTCCACTCTTTATTTCATACCATTTTCCCTTGGTGCCGGCGCAAGGTTTGGATCCCATCTGCTGTTTGTATGGTATTACATATTTTTCGTACATATTTGTAAAGAAAAATGACTTCCAAAATACGCGCGCTCTTCCCTTTTGCAGCACTAGAGTTTCTAATGAGCTCGGAGCGGGGAATTCTGAGGGAGCAAAAATGGCTATTAGGGCAACACTTACGATTTCAATGGCAGCTGCAATAATTTGCAGCAGTGTTCTTTTTTGTTGCCGTAATGTTCTGGGATATGCATTCAGTAATGAGAAGGAAGTTGTGGATTATCTCAGGGACATGACTCCTTTTCTTTGTGTCTTGATTGTATCAGACTGCATCCAAGCTGTACTTTCTGGTATGCTCTATTTCTTATTGAGCACCTGAGATCAAATAGTAGAGTTAATTTTACGACAATAACAACCCAGTAAAATCCCACAAGTAACGTCTGGGGAGGATACAGTTCACCGAAAAATTACACTGTATATATAAGACACAGTCTGTCTTTTACCTCTATATATTAAGTTTTGAATTCCCTTGACACAGCCCAAAAGTGTAACTTAGTGGTCAGGGGTTCAAATCATTTGTAAGGTCATAGGTTTAACTCCCACTAGCTACAATTGTTTCTAACTTTTTTCTTTTTGAACCCCATTCGCTGAGATCGTATCTCTGCCACTGGGAGGATAGTGTGTACACAAATGACAAACCTTAATCTTACCGTTGGAAAGGTAGAGAGGTTGTTTTCTATAATCCGTCACCTCAAGGAAGTGTTAATTTTACGTATAAATACCAGTAAAGTTACAAAACTATGATGTTTGTATTTTATGAATAATAGACACATAATTCAATTACTGTATTGTGACAAAGAAAGAATAATTTAGATTAAGTGATTTCTACAAGTAGTTTAAATTGCTTATTTATTCAATAAAACAGGAGTTGCAAGAGGAAGTGGGTGGCAGCATTTGGGAGCATATGTTAATCTTGGTTCATTTTATGTTGTTGGAATACCTATAGCCATATTATCTGGCTTTGTACTCCATTTTCAAGGAAAGGGCCTTTGGTTTGGATTAAATGTGGGAAATTTAATGCAATCTCTTCTGCTTTCCTTGATAACAAGTTTTACAGATTGGAAAAAACAGGTGATATTCTTAGAAAATAATTAATTTACATCCCCTTGGAAATGATTTTTGTGACTAATAACATTCTTATTTGGCTTGCAGGCATCAAAAGCTAAGGAAAGAATCTTTTATTGATCAAGTATTGACGACTTAGAGAGCTAGTACCTGATAGCCAAGTCAAAAGGAAAACATCTGTTTGCTTATTTTAACATATGTATCATATACCACTTACGATTTTCTCTGGCAATTAATTGTATTTTGTAGCTAACTTTGACAAATTATATTGTTCAATTTCAGTAGTCTAACTGCGCGAATGAACAGGTGAAATCCAAGTATGGTGTAGGACGAGAAAGTATATCCATAATAGGGTTTAGACAAACTGACATTTAATATGAATTATGATATTATTGGAACTGCATGACCAATAGCAGAGGCATTAGTTTCATCAAATGTCTCGTCGGTTCGCTTCCCCAAAACATTAAATGCGTGCGAGTGGTGGTCGACCACTAACGCCACTGAACCGTCGCCGCTTGCCTATAAATATAGGGTTCCTCATGTGAATTAAGGACTTTACTTCCTCATTGCAATTTTTCTGATCTCTCCTTCTCTTCATCTCTCTCTCCTTCATTACTTCCTTCTCCGACCCTTTAGTGCCAAAAATCATCAAACCCATCTCTTTCCGCTTCTTTTAACCTGAAGTAATGGCGAAAACTTTAAAAATCATTCCCCAAAAAGAGAAAACTTCCTCATCCTCTTCCCGTCCGGCCGGCGACAAGGCGCCGGCCCTTCACGAGATCGTTCCCGGTGCCTACGTCATAAAGAAGGATTTCAATGTTGAAAATCCCCTCGCGGTTCCTGGCCGATGTGAACATGAATCGAGGTATATCTGCTCGATAACGGAGAAACACCTCGAGGCTGTGAAAAAGAATTGTGATTGGGGGATGGGGTCCTGGTACAGATCCCCACCCCCGAGAGCATTCACACCCAGGTGGAGGGGTTCCTAAGTGTTTACACTTACACCTTCACACTGGGTCCCCTCAATCCAGTCGTGATCGACTTCTGTAAAAGATACCAAGTCACACTCGGTCAGATCCACCCCTTTTTTTGGCGAATAGTGACATGTTTCACTACTTCTCCAGCAAATCCGAAGGGCTCGATTTCACTTTCAGTCATCTTATCCGCTTGTACTGGCCTCAGCTTTTCCGAGGGTTGATTAAGCTCAAATGCCGGTCAACCAAGTCCTTCTTTGCCAGCAACGACGAGGATAAAGATCGGGGCTGGATGAGCCAGTTCATTCGAGTGAAGACTCGCGACATCAACCCTGAGGAGAAAATGTCGTTCCTATAAGAGTAGAACCTCGACCGTAAGTGAAGTTGTTTCCCCAGTAATTTTCTGTATTTTGATTATGAATTACATGACGCCCTTATCTTTATCTGCAGCGGTTGCTTGGATGCCCCATGCGGTCCTCGATATTGAAGACTGGGTCAGAAAACTAGTTGCGACCTCCTCGTATGACGAATGCCACTTGCGTGACTTGGCGAGGGGCATATGGGAAGCCAAACATCATGGTAAATTCTTGATGCTTCCTTCTTTATCGGAGACATTTCTTTTTTCATACCTCGTTTTTATTTATGGAGGAATTGGGGAGTTCTCTGAAATAAGGCTGGCCCCTCCTAGGGAAGGGATCGAGTCCCCGGTTCCAAAATTGGGGAAAGATAATAAGAGAAAAAGGGTTTCGAAGCCCGAAGACCCCCAAGATAAAAGGGGCCCTACTCGGAGACGTAGGAGGAATGTCATTCATGTGGAGATAGACTCAGTCCACCAGTTTCAAGATGATGAAGAAGATGAGGGCGGGGAATCGGCGCTGGTGGTCCGAACCAAAAAGCCAGTCGAGGCCGCCAAACCCTCCGAACCATAAATCCTGCCTTATGGTGAGGAAACTCTGAAGAAAGACGTGGGCAAAGCCCACGAATTGCCTGAGGTTGAGGTTGTTTCTCAGCCTTCAATTAAGCACACCAAAGAGGACAGATTCTGAAGTCCCCATGGTCGAAAGAGCGCCCTGGGTGATCTACCTAGGGCCATGACAATAGGTCACTCTCCATTGTTATCTGCTTATTCTAAGAACACCATAAGGGAAGCCCGGGCCCTGAGAACACCTGACTTGAGCGGAGTCCCCGGTGAGGATGATCAGAATCCTTTCGAGGGTTTAGTGCCAATCATAATCCTTTTGTTTCTTGTGCTTTAGCACAAATTTATATTTGAATAATTTGATACCTCTTAAGGTTTTTCGAGGGCTGATTTTATCGAAGCCCTTTGATTATTTTGCCGAGGGTAGCCTTTTTTAACTGGTTTTTAGAAAAATTTGAAGGCCTGATTTTATTTCAGGATTTGGACGTCTACAAGCCGTGTTATTTCGGCCGTAGCCTTTATTATGGCCGTAGCCTTCAGGTATGCCTCTTGGACTTGTTTCCCGATAACATTTCGAACTTGTTCAAAATGTTAGTCCCCGAGTATGATGGTCTCGGCATTTACGTCGAGGGGTGCCTCTTGAGGTCTTATGAACCCGAGTTTTGATAACTTGAAGTGTTTGACTGTCGATGACAGTCCCCGAGTATTCGAGGTGTATTTGCATCTTGGCCCTTGAGCCGTTTCTCACAGAATCACGAGTATGGAGCTCGTATAGTAGCGAATTTCTTTGAGACATGAAATGTTTGAAGTAGAAAGAATGCTTCTTTAAATAATTCATATATACACACATGTTTTGGCATCGGGCTTGACTATTCTATATGGACACGGTTCATTTGACCATTTGGCCCATTACAAAGCTTTCCAATCGAGACCCTTTTTGGCGTGAAATATTTTACTCGAGAATATAATCTCCGAGGGTGATGCCCCCCAGTACTCGAGGTTGATTGAAAAGAAGCCTTGGATACTGTCGAATTTTCCTTAGGTAGCACATAGTTGTTTCCTCGTTAAAAACCTCGTCGAAAAAACCCATTTGGGATAAAAATCGGACTAAGGAAAAAAGAGTGCAACGCGTGCTTTAAAACCTAAGATCTTAGTGTTAAATAGTTTCCTCGATGCCTCGACCGAACACCTCAGCAATAATATCGTTTGAGTAGTGACACATTCCAATTGTTAGGCAATTGTTTGCCTTCCATCGTGCCGAGTTTGTAATCCCTTTCCGATGATACCAATGACTTGATACGGACCTTCCTAATTCGGCCCTAGTTTCCCTTCGTTTGGGTCTCGAGTATTTAGGGTGACCTTCCTTAGAACTAAGTCCCCGATTCTGAAATGGCGAAGGTTGGCCTTTCTGTTATAATATCTCTCGATTGTTTGCTTATGTGCGGCCATCCGAACAAGTGCATCTTCTCATTTTTCATCCAATAGCTCGAGGCTAGTGTTCATAGTCTTGTGATTTGATTCCTCCGTTGCATGCCAAACTCTAGTGCTAGGTTCCCCGACCTCGACTGGGATTAAGGCCTCGGAGCCATATACCAAGGAGAATGGAGTTGCCCCCGTGCTGGACTTTGATGTCGTTCGATATGTCCAAAGGACCTCGGGCAGAACCTCTCTCCATTTCCCCTTAGCGTCATTCAGCCTTTTCTTTAAGTTTTGGATAATAGTCTTGTACGTAGACTCGGCATGTCCGTTTGCGCTTGGGGTGTCGATAAGATCCTTTTTATTTTGTGTTCTTCGAGGAACTTTGTTACCTTACTGCCGATGAATTGCTTCCCGTTGTCGCATACGATATCAGCGGGTACCCCGAATCGACACACGATGTGATCCTATATGAAGTCTATGACTTATTTTTCTCTGACCTTATCGAAGGTTTGTGCTTCCACCCATTTAGAAAAGCAGTCAATCATAAACAAAATAAATTTATCTTTACCTGGTGCCGTTGGAAGAGGGTCGACGATGTCCATCCCCTATTTCATGAATGGCTACGGGGATAGGACTGAATGAAGTTGTTCTTCGGGCTGATGGATCATTGGTGCAAACCGTTGGCATTTATCGCATTTTCGAACAAACTCCTTAGTATATTTTCCATGCTATCCCAATTATACCCTGCTCTAATAATTTTGTGAATCAAAGAGTTAGCACCGGAGTGGTTCCCACAAGTGCCTTCGTGTATTCTCGCAAAAAATAATCGGTGTCCCTCGGTCCTAAGCATACCGCCAATGGTCCATCGAAATCCCTCATGTACAACGTTCCATCTTCATCCAATGTGAATCGGGTTGCTTTATCTCATAGGGCTCTCTACTCTTTAGGATCCGATGGGAGCTTTCCGTGTTTTAAATATTCAACATATTTATTCCTCCAATCCTAGGTCAAGCTTGTGGAGTTTATCTCGGCGTGACCTTCCTCGACCACAGATCTCGATAATTGGACGACAGTTCCCGGGAGAAAATCATCTTCTTCGACTGATTACCCCAAATTTGCAAGTGCATCGGCCTCACCGTTTTGTTCTCGAGGCACGTGATCTAGGATCCATTCCTTGAAGCGGTGCAATGTCACCTGTAACTTGTCTAAATACCTTTGCATTCTATCTTCTCGAACTTCGAAGCTTTTGTTCACTTGGTTCACCACCAACAGAGAGTCACACTTGGCCTCGATGACCTTCGCTCCCAGGCTTTTAGCTAATTCAAGACCTGCAATCATGGCCTCGTACTCGGCCCCATTGTTAGTCAACCTGGAAGTTTTGATGGATTGTCTGATAGTGCTACTCGTGGGTGGCTTCAAAATGATGCCAAGTCCGGGCCCTTTCACATTTGAGGCATCGTCTGTGAAGATAGTCCATACCCCCGATGATGTACTCGATTTTAGTAGAAGTTCCTTTTCCACTTCGGGTACAAGGGTTGGCGTAAAATCAGCCACAAAGCCTGCTAAAATTTGAGACTTGATAATCGTTCGGGGTTGATATTCGATATCATACCTGCCAATTTCGATGGCCCATTTGGCCAATCGGCCCGACAACTTGGGCTTGTGTAAAACATTTCGGAGTGAATAAGTAGTTAACATACATATGGGGTGACATTGGAAATATGGTTTTAATTTTCTAGACGCACTTATTAATGCAAGTACCAATTTCTCTAGGTGTGGATATCTGGTTTCAGCATCTCCTAAGGTCTGACTCACGTAGTAAAAAAGGAATTGCGTACCTTGCTCTTCTCGAACCAGCACACTACTTACCGCTACTTCGGACACCACCAAGTATAAATATAGCTTCTCATCTGCCTTCGGAGTATGGAGCAGGGGTAGGCTCGATAGGTATCGCTTCAATTACTCCAATGCGTGCTGACATTCCGGGGTCCATGCAAAATAATTTTTCTTTTTGAGTAGGGAAAAGAATCTGTGGCTCTAATCTGACGACCTCGAAATGAATCGGCCCAAAGCAGTTATCTGCCTGATTAGCCTTTGTACGACTTTTACATTGTCCATGACGGTGATGTATTCGAAGGCCTTGATTTTATCGGGGTTGATCTCGATCCCCCTATTCGACACCATGAAGCCCAGGAACTTGCCCGAGCCGACTCCGAAAGCACATTTCTCGCGGTTGAGTTTCATGTTGTATTTTTTCAAAATCTCGAACATTGCCTGCAAATGAGCCAAAATGGTCCTCTGCGCGCAAGGACTTAACTAGCATGTCATCAATGTAAACTTCCATTGACTTACTTATTTGTTCTTCGAACATCTTATTCACTAGTCGTTGGTAAGTAGCTCCTGCATTTTTTAGTCCGAAGGGCAATACATTATAACAATACATTCCATACTTGGTGATAAATGAGGTATTTTCCTGGTCCTCCGAGTTCACCTGAATTTGATTGTACCAGGAATAGGCATCGAGAAAGGTAAGGATCTCGTGGCTGGCCGTGGCATCGATCATACGATCGATGTTAGGCAGTGGAAAAGAGTCTTTAGGGCATGCCTTGTTCAAATCCTTGTAATCCATGCACATTCTAAGTTTGTTCCCTTTTTTAGGGACTACGGCTACATTGGCTAACCATTCGGGGTATTTTACTTCCCTAATGGACCCTATTTTGAGAAGTTTAATTACCTCG
>ML395112.1:0-56875 GCA_005239525.1 Nicotiana knightiana | reverse complement strand
ATATATATATATATTAAATACTTGGATTTGGACTTGAACTTGGGGCTTGGGCCGATTATTAAATTAATAATTTTATTTTTTATTTTTATAACAGCAAATCTGTTTTATTTGAATTTAAAATTCAAATAAACAAACACATCTGTTAATGAAATAAGGTGACTTTTCAGAAAAGGCTTGACTTTTTCTCTATAAATCAACATGAGTTTCTCTACAAAGTGATTTAGAAAAATCTGCGAATATCAAACTGTGGCTTGTTGTATCCTGAAGAAGATTGTCTGTATTTTTCGCAAAATCTGTATACGGACAATAACTTCTTTAAGGAAAGTCGTTATCACGCTTCAAGCCTTCTTAACATCGTTTCTATTATTGTATTTTCTAACAAGCGTTTACTTTAATAAAATTCAACCACCTCTAGGATTAAACGCAAAGCAATCTTTTCCGAATATTTTTAAAAGAATGTTTTTTCTGGAGGTGGAATATTAACTAGGACTAAAGGCAAACGAAAAAGTCTTGTGAGAATGTTACTAATTTAAATGCAATATATATACCACCTCTACAATAAATTATTACACCGTTATCGAATTTATAAAGACAACCTAGTTTATTCTTGTTTTTATTATCGAATCATGTTTATATATGATTTTACACAAATTATATATGGACTATACATAAATTATACATCCACCAATTATACTTAATTTAAGTAATTAGGTGGACGACTATTTAGCTTAATTCTTTTTATTTCTTCAATACTCACGAGAAAGAATGGACCATTTGTAGATACGTCCTTAATTTATAATCTTTCGTCACGGGCATCTGACCTTTTGCCAACAAATTAAGTTAGCGTCCCCTGAACTTGGAATTCTTATGTTCCTTTCCACTGATGATATTAAAGCAGAAATCCTAATTTCCTAGTAATATATTTTTATTTATAAAGGAATGATATCTTGTTATATTCGGTCATAATTTATGTTTATACTTGTTAGTTTATCCTTAACGAGATGCTTTACAATCATATAAATATTTATGGTTTGTTCTAAATCACAAATTTCTAATATTCTTCTTTCTTTTTAATTATGTGCCCAATCAAATTAAAGTGTATCAAATAAAATATGACGGAGGGAGTATTTGGAGGAATTATGACAAAAAAGATTAAATACTAAAGTAACCGATGATTCAATTGAACTCAATATTTCCATAACACATAAATATATATATTAAAATTTATTAAAATTTTTAAAAATATTGAATTCACAACTCATAACCTCAAAAGTATAATAAATCTAACGTAAACACAAAAAAGTTAACCTATCAAATTAAATAGTGATAAATCTCTAACTAGTTGTTTGGTATTTCTTGGGAACAGAAATGTCAGCGCAAGGCAAAAACAAAATGAAGGCGCAACGTGGGAACCAAACAAGCTAGTTTACTACCTATAATATTCACGTAGCAGAGACGGAGCCGTAATTTAAAGTTTAAGAGTTCGAGATTTTAGTCTTGAATTCTAAAGTAATAATTTGTACATATTCAATAAATTTCATTAAATAAATAAATGATTTATGGATCAAAACTACTGAATCCGACAGAACTCATAAACTCTATGCAACCTCGCCCTTTGTTGCTAAAAGATATATAAAAAGAAGTTTGTCTAAGATTGGAGTAAGCAGTTTGAATAAATGTTTATGAAGAAAGAAACTTACACTCTTGGAGCAGTAGTAATTGGAATTATTTGGAGTTTGCGTTCCCATAGCTGCAGATTGCATTTTTAAAAAGAGAGAGACCAAAGAGACAGAGGATTCATATAGTAGAAAACAATATCCAAACTGAAGAAATATGGGACTAGAGCTGTTTGTCTTTAAATAAACAAAATAATATATACTATGAAAATGATTGCTTCTCAGTTAAAAGGCAGGACTTTTACAAAAGGTTCAACATTTATTATATATAAAAATTAATTTTTTTTGCGTGAATCCCTTCCACCCCTCTAGCTCTTTGCCCCGGTTAATTTGCCAATATTTAAACAAGAATTTAACATATATACATACACTTTCCGCGTGATGAATTTTCCTGTATTTTAACATGTTGTAATCAGGTAACTTGCCATGTATTTAAAGGTTACTAATTTTCATTTGTATTAACGAATACATATATGATTATCTTTTATATGACCTGAAATAGTGTAAATTCTTTTTTTATGTTGGTTGTATACATATTGTCAAACCTCTCTATAACAGTCTCTTTTGTTCCAAATTCTTTTGGCTGCTATAGTGAAGTGCTGTTATAGAGGACATATATTATAATATAATATAATATTCGATCCGAGAATAACTCGACTTTTATAGTGAATAGATATTATATAAGGACGTTGTTATGTTTTTGCTTGACTAAAAATATTTGTTTAGAAACAAAGTCTTAAACGAAAGGGATGAGTCTCCTGGTATCATAGAATAGCAATTTTGAATTGTCATAATTAACAACTCATAATGTAGTTATATTTGACTTACACGTTCCTTTCACAGCTTAAGTCGTCTGCCAAAGAAAATTCCACGAACATAGCACGATCCTTTTATACTTCTGCCACCAATTGTGCACTGTACTAGATATATACTCCTACTAAATGACTAACAACAACAAATTAGTTAATTAATTATAGAATTAAAATTACTAAATACCACAACAAATGAAGGAGACTTTTCTGCTTTCGTGCTCAATATAAGAAGAAAACAAAATTCGGCCGGTTAAATCCTAGGAAATCTATCAAATATGTAATTATATATAAATATTTAATTACGAACTCAATACTTAAAATGAGTTATGAATTCGATGGCCAGTGCAGAACTCATAAACTTTAAATCTCGGCTCATTAATATATTTCACTTAAATCCTTAGAATAGATATATAGTCTTCCGTCTAGCTAGCGTCAAGGAAACACCTACTGATCCAATTAATTTGTGGTCATGTTAGGAAACACTTGGGTGGCGCTTATTTGTGGATAATTTTTAATTTAAATCTCGTACTAAGATTTTCTTTCTTTCAACTACTCAGAGTCAACTCTTTGTTTCACCACATTTTACAATTTTAATTAGTTATTATTCTACTTTTTAGTTATCTAATCGAGTTTAAGTTTACCTAAGAAGGCCAATTAAAAGGAAACTGTAAGTACTCTATTTAATAACATAGCTCGGGAGCCTAAAATAAATACTAGTATAAATTACGATAATAGTGCAAATAATTTGTTATATATACTTCCTCCGTTCATTTTTACTTGGCACGTTTTGACTTTTCACTTCCCTTAAAAAATAATAAAAGTACATAATTTACCATGATACCCATATTAATTGATGTATATTTTATTGGATTTGAAAAATGATTTGAAATGAGTAATAAATCTTGTGGGTATAATAGGAAAAAAAATTGTCTTCTCTTGATATGCGTAAAGTAACAAGTAAAAATAAAAATTATTTTTTAATATACATACCAAGTAAAAGTGAACCTTAAATACTTATTTTATTAAACTTATTATTACGGAAGTTATTTATTGTTGTACGTCAACTACTTATTCACTGCACCGGTCGATGTTTAAAGAGAAACTTTCAGAAATCACTATGTTTTAGTGATTATTAACTTGGTATAGTTACCATTTACTAAATTACTTCCTATAGCTATGTTTTCAGTTATTATAGGCTATATTCAATGTATTTTTGCTACTGTATTCATGAATACAGTAGCAAAATTCGGCGAAAAATAGGAGAGTCCAGCTAGGCAGAGAATGTATTCGACTGTATTCGCGAGCTGTATTTGTGAATATAGTAACGGAATTTGCAAAAAAAAGGGTCTTCAGCTGCTTAAAACAGTAAGTGAATCAATTAACGCGATAGACTCCTAATATAACTCAACAAACTCAATTATAACACACAAAATTTAAATTTCCAGTTATAGAAAAGATTCTCAACCGAAAAACACCCCAAAAATATAACAATCTTCAGATATTCAATCTATCCTTTCTTTTTTTAATGGTATCTTTACTAAAATATTTTTTAGTGGTATCTTTATAAATAGATTTATATATTGAAATTATATAATTACATTGAATACAGTTAAATACATAAAAATACATTAAAAATACATGAAGTATAGCAGGTCATCTATAATGCAAAAATATATGAATATATACTGCAAAACATTTGAATACATATATACATATAAATACATAAATTATATTAATTAAAAAAATATATGAATGTATTCGTAGACAGTGAATACAATGGAATACATGGAATACAACGAGATACATTGAAATACAATTTTAAAAAAAAGACAGTGAATACAATGAAATATAGCGAGATACATTGAAATACAATGGAAAAAAAGGTAACAGAATCTTCAAGACAAAGCAGCTACTTTGCCGTTTTATTTTCGCATTCCTGCACCTTGTCGAAATCTTCTTCTTATAATCTTGTAGAATGAATTTGAATTAGTTGGACCGTGAATTTTGAATAACAAGTAGTTAAGCAAAAAAAATCACTTCTCTACTTTTTTTAAAATGGCGTGAAAGATGTTGGATCTTAGAGTTTCTCAACTTCAACTATTTTAGATCGTCACGTTTGGAAACCAAATAATTTTCTAATGTAGTCATCACTTCAGAAAAAGAAGAAGGTATTGCCGACCACAGAAGGGGGAGTTAATGGTGACACAACAAGGAAGGGGGGAAGTGGTCGCCGGCCGGATTTGTCGTTGGCGGAACACAGCCCCTGCTAAGGTTTCTAAAAGCAGGGGAGAAAAAAACGGGGAAAAAAGTAAAGAAAGAGGAAAGAGAAAGGAGGAGAGAGGGAAGAGAAAAATAATACACAACATATTTAATGACTTAAAGGTAGGAAGTGACCATAAATAAATATTTTGCTATAAAAATTAAAAGGTAGTTATATGAGATAATTTTTTAAAATGATATTTATTTATAATAAATAAGATATTAACCTTTGTTATAGGAGGTAAAATTACCATGTTTAAAACCAAGTATGAAATACTTGTGTTAGGAATATACGCAACAAACTTATTTCTAGGCTTGTAGTCAACATATCTTGCTGTGGAATTGAGAAAATGTGGATCGTTTGGAATTTTCTATACACTGCTTAAAAATTCGTCACTAAACGTGACATCACTTAGCATTGGTAGCTTTTCATTCGGGGTTTGATTCTGTTGTCGCTTTAGAATTCACATGTTCTTTATTGACAAAATATATCGGCACACCATTAAATTTATCCTCATTATTTTGACACTTTAGCTTAAATCCGTTCCATTTGAATACTTTAACTAGGTCTTTACTGTGTCATTTAGACACAATTTGGTGATGTGGTATAATGCGTGTAATACACTACTTTACGAGCGTGAGAGATCAGTATTTCTATTTTTCATTTTTTTTCTTTCTCCTCCTATTCTTTGGTAAGAAGAACACAAATGAGGTCGCCTGAAAAGTCAGAACTCCGCCCCAAGTCCAAAGAGGCGACAAGCAACGGCCAGTGAATCAAAGGCACCGTCCTCAACGAGGTCCCCGGAAAAGTGCACCACTTTGAATTAAAGATCGACGTTGGAGCTTATCGTCATCAAAATCTTCCTTCCTAGATCTGAAAATCCAAGGTCGACGCCAGAAAAGTGTACTTGTGGTTTTTCCTTTGTATGTTTCCGCCGTCAGAGATTTGGAGAAGAGAGGGAGCAAAGCTCACTGCCGGCGGAAGTGAGTTCGTCGACCGGCCGAAGAAGACACCGATCCCATTTTTGGTGCTCTGTTTTTCCAAATCTGCCCGTTTTTCTGTCTATTTTCTCCAGATTTTCTCCTTGCTTTCTTTTCTTATATAATGTGGATTGTTTGGAATTTCTTTATTTGGCCCAAAATTGAGCTGGAAAGAAATGGCCAAAAATGGGTTTTTCGCGATGAGTGATAGTTGGGGAAGATGACAATGATTTTCTTTATCATCTAGTTGGGGAAGATGACAATGGTTGAAAATGGTTCTTTGATAGTTGGAGAAGATGACAATGGCCGAAAATGGTTTTTGTTAATTAATTAATTCAAGTTAAAACTTTTTTATTCGTTATCGTGGCGAGTGAATTACACGCATTGCTTATGTTTGGCTGCTTATGACTTTTGTGTTTAAATGACACATTCGAGGTGTGGTTGGAGTGTTCAAATGGAACAGACTTAAGATGGAGTGTCAAAGTGAAAAGTAAGGACAAGTTTAATGGTCTGGCGATGTATTTTACCTTCTTTATCTGCTGATACTGATTAAAAAAAAAAAGGTCCAAAATTGCCCCTAAACGGTGAGAAATGAAGCAATTTTACCCTCCGTTAATAGTTGGAGTCAGATATACCCTTACCATTACCAGATGAGCGAAAGTAATCGATCTTTCTCCGAATCAGTACGTGCCACGTGTCCAAGCTTAAAATTAAACCAACCCCAAACATTATAAAAAAATCAATAAATAAATACTGAGGTTTAAAGGTCATGAAATTCACATGAACATGAAGTTGCAGATATTCAAAAAAGAAAAGAATTCCACATTACAAGATGCTAACATATGTGAGATAGAAGATGAATATGAGTGACTACTAAGCTAAAAAGGATCCAAGTATATTTCTGCAGAGATTTCAATAAAGATTTATTTGATAAGAAAGACAAGGATTCATTAATTTTGTTCCCAAAATCACATTACTTTTCTAACAAAGAACTGATGATTTACATATCCACTATAAATAGAAAATATTGTCTAAGAATCAGGGAAAATTGTGAGCTAGTTCGCTAGAATAACCAATTGACCTATAGATTATAGTTCTAATATGAGCTCGAAATTTCCGATCATCATGGTGTGAGAAGATGAGGAGGAAGAGAAAGAATTTTTAATGTTTGGGGTTGGTTTAATTTTAAGCTTGGACATGTGGCAAATACTGATTTGACAAAAGATTAATTACTTTTTTTAATAGTTGACTGTTAGTCAATAAGAGTATATTTGAGCCCATTTGATATAGGGGTATATCTGATCCCAACTATTAACCAAGGGTAAAATTGATTCATTTCTCATAGTTCAGAGGTAATTTTGGACCTTTTCCGAAAACAAAAACAGTAAGTACCTAAAAATTGAATAGGTTCGATATACAGTCATTAGGGCCTCCTAAAACGATCTACTAAATTCATTGAGTTGTTCCAAAGGATCAAAATTGTTAGTTATTAATGGAATTCCTTGTCAACTCTCTGTAGAATACTCGTCTTTTTTTAAAAGGTTCTTTACTTGGTCGAATTGTGCAAATATCATGGTCCTAACATTACACCCTCCAACTCTTACCTAGTATTATTTAGTATCATGGGCGAATCTAGGATTTGAAGTTTATGAGCTTTGTAGCGTAATCTCAAATTAATATATAATAACAACTGAGTTCACAATCAAATAGTCGGGACACATGGCTTTTTCCGGTGCTACACAATAGTTAAAGCCATTTGAAATGAGGGCAAAAATGAACCACTTTTGTAACGGCAAGAACATGATATTATAAAGGACATATGTGGACCATTTCGCATATTTGAGGAGTAAATATGGACCTTTTCCCTTAGATCTAACTAAGATTTGCCCTTGTCAAAATTATGAAGGTATAAACTTTTTTTGGAAAATTTCAAAGGAAACCCGCAGTCGCTACCCTTCAGATGCGCACTAGTAACCTCTCACTGTGCAGTAGCTCGCAAACCACACAGGAAATGTAAACCACACTAAGCACGCCCGGTGCGACGAGCTCTGACTGAGGAGGTTGTTAATGAGGGAAATCGATCACAGGTCTCCCACGTGGAAAACCACTCACCCAACCAACTCAGCCAACCCTTGCGAGCTAAAGAAGGTATAAACATGTGAATTTACAGACATGAATTTCTACAATATAAATAAGTCATATATAAAATAAAAAAAATTTGCCAGAAAATCTAGCACACAGTGGTGAAAAAACAGAGAAATGTGTTCAACCAGCTGCAGGAAGTTCCTTATTACATTCAACTAAGAAGCTACATAAACAAAGTCATTTAGTTACAGCTACAAACATTAAGCATATTTACATTTTCTTCTGGAATAAAAAGACTAAATTCAGAGAAATGTCAATAGCTTTTGAGCTATATGAGTACATCCGAACGCGTCAACTAGGAAAATAATCAGTAAAAGAGCTCACTGACCTGCCAAATTATTGAAGTCCATGTGAACATGCCATTGTTCAAGTCCCTAGACCCCACGTGCGGGATTGCACCGGGTTTTTTTGTTGTTGTATGCGTACGTGCCATTGTTCAAGCCGTGGATAGAACAGACCGCTCATAAAGATCATACGGCTGCATCCCACTTGAAGAGGCCTTGACAGGTTGTCCCGAGGCACCAAAACACAAATATTGGTTCACCGACCTTTTATGTCCTACGCTTTGTTTGTGTATCGAGTCTGATGCTAGACCCTCGACCTGATAAGAGCAAGAAGGTCCAGCAAGCTCAGTCTCAATTACAATTGCTTTTTGTTTGTCCAAAGAACTGCGGGAAGACAATGATGAAAACGAGAATGAACTAGCACGAGGTGATCTACGAGGGAGGCTGAGATGTGGTATGGCTTGCATGACACCGTTTACTATCCCTGAAGCAAACTTCTTCTTTGCTGTTGGACTTGGAACGTTACTACTAGCAGAGAGCGTCCGTTTGTGGCTTGAGAATGATGAAGGCTTGGAGTATCTTTCTCGAAGAGGGACTGGTGCCACGTCCGAATTACTTGCAGAACATTGATCCACCAATATCTTGACCTTCTTAGTATCTCTTTTTTTAATTTTTGGCCAATGGAAAAAGCGTTTCAGTTTTTCAGCTGCATGATCTGCTGAACTAGGTTTCTTATCATTTCTAGAACAATAGCTATCAGGACTCATGTTGCGATGACTCAACTCACTTGTGTTGCTAAGCTCAGCTTTTTTACTGCCCTCTGGTGCATGTTCAATGCCCGTGTATAAGAATATTTCGGTGTCAGAGATTCTAAAAGAAGTTCCGGGACTGCTGCTTATGTTTTGCATCTTCAAATGGGAAGCGACAACTCTCCTTGTAGAATAATCGTGATGACTAAAAATCCCCCCTGCAGAGATCAACTGTCTTGTAAGTAGCTCGGATGAAGCAGAACGTGGTCGTTGCCTTAGGATATCGAGTGGTGTCATTCCATCCTTATCAAAAGTATTGACATTAATAGAGCGGACAGTCATAAGTAATTCCACAAGTTCAGAATGAATATTTCCAATGACAGCCAAATGAAGAGCAGTTCGACCGTCATTGTTTTCAGTGTTGGCGATTTCTTCAATGTTGAAAAATTTTCCACAAACTAATTGCTTCATGAGATCAATTTGACGGTCCAATCTGCGGAAATAAGGATTTTGGAAACCAGTAATGGCAACATGAAGAAATGTATCTCCAGCATTGTTTCTTGAATTGACCAATGAAGGTGAAGCAACGATGAGCGCTTCAACAACAGCTAATTGGCCCCTCGAAGCAGCTACATGTAATGCAGTATTGCCTTGATTGTCTACGGAGTTGATAATATCAGAACTTTTTAAGAGATATTTGACAACCTGCAACCATAAAATAGAGCAAATGAAGGACATAAATATTGCCTAACCATTAGCATTAGCATACTTCAGAATTGCAGCCACATATTTAACAACATCTAAGCTTGTTATGAGGTATTGTTCAAACATGACAAACATAACAAGTATAAATAACCAGCACATCAGAGATTAATCATTTACTATTAGATGATAATATGATATCTGAAATCCAACTAAAACTTCTCGGTTTCATTAATGGGATGCAAACCATCTGCAAATTCTTTCTGTTCTCTGACTACGCCAAAAGCAAAGCTGTGCAAATCCATTTGAAATGCCGGGTTAACATGCATCACTATTTAGCATTGGCTTAAACGCTCATACAACTATAGTTAACAAAACAATTGGTCATCTCCGTTGGATGTCAGAATCTGGAACTGAAATGGGAAATGGTTAGGAAATATAAGACTCAGAAATCCTATTAGGAGAAATTTCTACAGTAAACATATTCACTAAAAGTAAAGGAGTTTCCAAGAAATTAAGCGAAGCAAGATAATACTGATTTTACCACTTCATACTAATATGAGTGATGAAGTCTAGTAACTTATGGTTAAATTGAGACACTCATCCTCTTTGAGGTATAAAGTGGCTAGTTAAAATAGAAAAGCTGCTGAGATTTTTTGCAATTAGATTATCAAATATTTCTTAAGTGGTTGATCTTGCTATACAAATAGTAAGCACATGTACCATTTGTTAGTTCCAAGGCCACTGTATTCAGTGGCAAAGCCAGGAATACAATACAAAGGGATACAAAAACAAAATCCTAGAATGTCATGCCTAGGATCAATTCTTAAATCAAGGGGCTTTCTTTCTTTCTTCTGCCTTTACGCGAGCCAATTATGCGTGGCGCTGAAGAGGAAGGCGTCATTTACTGTACTACTATCGGCCATACAATGATGGCATTGTGGATCACATTCGTATTCCAGTTTTTTTGGACAATGTATTCAACAGTTTATATATAACAAAAAAAAATCGTTTTTGCCCTATTTACACAATACAGCTTTCCGGAGAAGGGGATTCAATTGAATCCCCGTGCTAACACATAGCTCCGCCACTGCCTGTAGTGATTTGTTACAAACAAAGAACCAAAACCAAGCAACATGAAATCTGCAAAAGCTCAAAATCTTGTAAGCAAACAAATCCTACCTCGACTTGGCCTTTGCCAGCGGCTGTATGTAAGAGAGTTGCACCTTGAATGTCTCTGTAAGCCAATATATCATCAGAACAGTCAGCAATAAGCTCCTTCAGCATCTTCACATTGCCTCCTCTAGCAGCCGCATGAATAGCTCTATTCATCATTTCCCATTTATAAGCAGACGGAACCTCCCCAATATGTTCCTCCGTCCCTCTACCACCACGTGCTATAAACCTCGGGGATACAGCAAAATCAAACAAAACCTTAAACACATCACAACTTTTACTCCTAGCAGCAGCATATAATATATCTGTGACACCATACTCTCCTTCTCCAAATACTAAAAGGGGGTCTTTTTCGAGCAATTCTCGAACAAAATCCAGGTCTCCGGCAGAGGCAGCAGTATACAAAAGCCATCCACCATAACCAGCTTTAAGTAGGGAATTTTTCCCTTTCTTGTTCTCACATTCAAGAAGCAACTTCTTTGCAACTTGTGACCGGCATCTAGCAACATCGTCAAACTGTTCTTCATCATCCCAAACAGACTCAAGCCGTCTTATCCTACGTAGTGAAGTGAGCTTGATAACGTGATTGCCGTCTAGGCGAAGAAGCTCTCGGACCAAGTCATAGTGACCATTTGCAGCTGCCCAATCAATTGGGGAAGCATACCACCATTGGTCCCCAGTACTCTCCCATCGAAGAGGTAAATACGTCGGAGGCATTGCAATGGCAAGAATATCAAGACCCGAAAACTTCAGCTACAAACACAAAGAACAAATCTTTCAGGGGTTTAACTCAAGAAGATGAAACACCTAGATCAAGCAAAGGCGGATGGAGCTTATACAATATGGGTTCAACACGAATGTAGAAGTTTAGTAAATAATCTCTAAAATTTCAATAAATACTAAATTCTGAACCCATAATTACAAGTAATTCACGGCTAAACATCTAAAAAGTTGAACCCATCAAGTTTAAATTCTTGATCCACCCCTGAGATCAAGACCCGAAAAACTTGACCAATAAAGAAGAGATTTTTCTAGGCAAAAAATGTCCCAATTAAAGATTTTACAACAAGAAAATACAACATTTATTAATGCATGAAGATAGGATTGACAAAAAGGTGATTGACCCACAAAGCAACAGCTCAAATATAATTATGAGGTGAATACCCTACTAGATTTCAAGCCAAAAAAAAAAAGGTAACAGAGAGGAGGACAAGAGAGTAAAGGTGAATATACAGAGAAAGGAAAGGTTAAGGAAAAAGTTAGAAACTTTAAAGCTTAGAGTATACACAACGAATAGGCTTACCACCAGAAGGAAATGAGAATACCAACTACTAGAAATCTCAGAAAATGAAAACTATTGAAGAATAACAGAATATACACATGGCAAAGCATCAATTTTTATTTATTTTTAATAATTAAAGAAGATGACTAAATTAGAAAAGTTTAAACAAAGAAAATGAGATGGATTGAACTCATCAGTTGGCCTGAAATACTTACCTTATTACAAGATCTGTGCTCCACTAGAAAAGAAAATAGGGACAATCAGATATTTTAGTACAGTAGACAAGAAAAGAATTTAAAAAGAGGATTAAGTCACAACAAAAATGGAGGGAGAAAAGTGTGGTAGTGAGCACGTAGGAGTATATGAAAAAGGATGAAAGATTCTTACTGTGAAATTTGATGCAATTGATAATGATGGTTGAATGTCATAAGCACGCTGGAACAGAACAGAGAGGTAAATTGGGAAAGGTGAAAGTGACTTAAAGTGGAAACTCAGGGTAATGGCGGGGGCGCCAAAATTAAAACCGCGGGACTGTTACTTAATGTTCCATGTTTCTGCTGTCGCTGTCGGATCAGATGTTTGATTGTTACATTTATGTGTTTTATCTATTTAATATTCTTTTATTTATATTACTTTTTTCATACCAGATTGGTAAAAGATAGTAATAGAAAGGATTTCTAAATAAAACATATGAGGTTCTTGTAAGGTCATATTTTTTTAATCCAAATTAATATTGATCATAAAAGATTAATTTGTTTTATTAATGAGAAAAAATGGTCCAATTTTGTAATTGGTAATCAACTATAAGCTGGTTATTGAACGAGATGACACTACTAATGGTTTCTAAGTACGATAACATGGTAGTAGTATTATTTAAGTATAAGTTCATTTTATCCATCTAAAAAATAGCTAAAAAAGAAAACATAACACAATACTTCATTAATTGTACATGAAAAAAGAGAAAGGGAGAGAGTCACGCCGTATGATGGTATGTAAAATGTATTCTTTACATCCCAATTTATATTACAGTATTTGACTAAGTACGAAATTTAAAAAAAAGAATACTTTTAAACATTGTCGTTTAAAACAAGGTATAAAAAATTTGTGTGGATATAAATTCTCTCATTAAAAGAAAAACGAAAAGTTTAAGTTAAATTATTTTTAAGTAAGAAAGTATAAAAAAGAATTTGAGACAAACTAAAAAAAAGTATAACGCATAAATTGAGACAGACGTAATACTCTCTAATGC
This sequence comes from Nicotiana knightiana, assembly GCA_005239525.1. Classification (NCBI taxonomy): domain Eukaryota; kingdom Viridiplantae; phylum Streptophyta; class Magnoliopsida; order Solanales; family Solanaceae; genus Nicotiana; species Nicotiana knightiana. The sequence goes on along the minus strand of ML395112.1, from coordinate 43,560 downwards.
ACATAAATTGAGACTGAGGGAGTAATACTCGCCATATTTATTTATGTCAATATGTCAACGGCTTGCGTATGAGAAATTTGTTAAGGCAAACGTTTGCCTTGACCATATTAAAAAAAGAGCAAATCAATGGCATGAGCAAAAATGGCTCTTATACCAGAATTTTCGCTTTGGCAAACGCTTGTGTTGACATTTGAAAAAGATGAAACCAATATAATGATATGCAAAAACTAAGTCATTTATGCCGTACCCCAAATGGCTTTTTCTATTTTTTCATATGCATTCACGTCATGGCCGGTTTGCCATTAAGTAATAGAGATGGAATTTTGCCCTACAATTTTCTATCTTCCGTCTCATTTTTTTCCTAGGTTTGAAGCATTCTGTATCCAAAATCATGCGATTAATTCAGATTTGTGTCATGTAAAATCTATTAGACCATCTCCAACCTTAACACTAAATTTCATATCAAAATAGTGTAACATCAAATTTACTCCAACCATTATACCATTTTTTACACCAAAAAAAGAATATTTCTTTTTATATTCTTCTCTCTCTTCTATATTATATTATATCTTCTATTTAAATTTTATTTTTTATTTCTTTCAAACAAATTCTATCTTTTTTCTTTTTTCCATATTTATCACATATAATTCACATTCACCACTTATATAATCATTTATTACAAAATTATTTTAAAGGATAAATTTACTAAAAGTGAAATCATTGATAAAAATTAAATATATCCTTTGTATCTACTTTCTCTCTATATATTGAAGTGAGAACATACTAATCCATAACCACAACTAGCTTTGGTGTTTCTGTAATCATATAATCCATTTTTCCTCTAATCACTTAAAAATGTCCGGTCGATCGGCAGGATACGCTGCAAATAAAGATAAATCATTATGTCAAGTTTATTTAGATGTTTCTCAAGATCCTGTAACGGAAATCTATCAATATAAAGATAATTTTTGGAATCGAGTCGTCGCAGCTTACAATTGTGGAACAGAAGAGAATTGGGTGGAGCGCAACCAAAGATCGGTGCAATGTCGACTTCAAACAATTGAAAAGACTGTCAGAAAATTAAACAGATGTATTCGTCAAGTCGAAAATTTACATCCAAGTTGTGCACTTGTGCTTCCAAAAAAGATATCGTAAGTATTTTTTTTGTTACTTGATTATACTATATTTATATATATATGCGTATTGTTTATCTTACTTTTACTTAAACACTGCAGATTGCACAAGCAAAAACTTTACTTATGCAAGAACCGAACTTTAAAAAGGCTTTAAATTTGATCATGTGTGGGATATGATGAAAGATTTTGAGAAGTTTAGCAATGTTGATTTTGGAAGAACAAAAGCAAGAAAACATGGCTCTACTTATGTATCATCGGAGTCTGAGGCTCCTACTCCTGATTCACCGTTGGTATCGTCTCCTAACTTGTCATCATTTTCACTAAATTTAAATGAGGATGTTGCAGGTGAGGCCACATCATCACAACGACCTATTGGGGTAAAGAAAGCAAAATTGAAGAGAAATATTGATGAAGATTACGTGAAAATGATCTAATCGGAAAATAGTCAGCTTGTTGAGGCGATGGAAAAGTCAAGTAACTCAAGAAATGAAGCTTCGAAACAAAAATAATTCAAAGAAGAAAATAAATTTTATTGAAGAAGTTGAATTCCATTGACAATCCAAATCTTCGTGAATTTTTGCGACAAGAACAAAAACGAATAATCGATAAAAGAAGTCAACAATTTCAACAACCAGAAGCACAACAATCTTCTACCTTGTTCTCTCAGTTTTTTAGTAATTTTGTTGCACCTGGAAATGACATACTGGATTACTAAACTTATGTTTTGTGTTTTTTTAATGTAATTTCAATTTTAATGTATCCTCCTTTGATGTACTTTTAATTTTAATGTATTTTTATTTTATGTATTTTTAATTTTCTTTTTTAAATTTTAGTTTTTACTTTTCAAATTTAACAACATTAGATATCTTACATTTGCATTTTTTATTTTTAAATAATGGTTATATTTCTTTTTATACAATTATAGTAATAATAAAATTAACTTATAATTTTATATAAATATAATATATACAAAAATTAATAGATCAAAAACATAGGATATAATATTAAAATTATAAAGATCTTAATATAAAAATTAATTATATACACAATATATGATAAATTAAAAGTCCAAAAAAATAAAAAAAATAATAATAAATCAAATTTGGTGTTGATGAATAGTGTCACACCAAATTTGGTGTGACACTATTCACACACTAAAATGGTGCAAAATTTGGTGTTCCATTGGAGCAAAAAAATACTAAAATTTACACCGAATTTAGATTCAGTGCAAAAATAGTGCACCATTGGTGATGCCCTTATAGAAGATGCTTTTCTTAGCAGAAGTTTCTATATTGCTTAAGCTGAAACCCGAGATCTTTATTTAAGAACGAAAAGATTTTATTCATCCCACCTTATTCTTTGGTGATAATGGTGATATATATATGTTAAAGTGAAACACTCAACTAGTTCAAGCATCACCTTACAACCTATTATACCCCTCCTCCTAATCCTTCATCAACTTACAACGTGATCCATTAAGGAAGACGTGCATCCTAGCAGAAGTTTCTATATTGCCTAAGGTGGAACTGTTTGTAACAAATTATTTGTGATACAAAATAAATTGCAATCACAATATAAATATAAAATAACTAATTTTATTGATAAAATGATACAGGTACAATTCTGTTTGTTCTCTTAATTCTTTTCTCTAGATCGTTCTGCGTAATTCGAGGTCTTAACCAGCATATTTTTCGAACGTAGGATGATGCGAACTTCCTTAGGATGTATTTGATCTCCATGAAAAGGAAGAACATCTTTTGATCACTTTGGCGGCTTTGAGAAAGACAATATTTTATGTCTTTGTTCTCTTTGTGAACATTCTATGAATTTTTATGGAATTTCGAGATGCTTTCAAAGGGAATACGTGGTCCCTTTTTATAGGTGTAGCTAGGGTTTTGGGTAGAGTACCCTACAAGCTAGAGTTTCAGTAAAGTAGCTTCCATGGACTCTACTTGTAGTATCTTAAATTTATGATTTGATCCGGTAAAATTTCATATGGATTTGATCCGGTAAAATTTTGATGTCTACAGGAACCTGTGACTTTGTATAAGAATGAAGAGATCTCGTTCATCCCACCATATTCTTTAGTGATAACAGTGCTATACATATATATGTTAAAGTGAAACATTCAGCTAGTTCAATCACCAACTTACTGTTAGGTGTTGTCTTGATTTTCTTACCATATTTAGTTTTCCTATCTGTTGAAGGAAATTGCAACATTTTTACCATAATTAGATTTTCCTTTTTGTAGAAGGAAATTATAATTCTTCCATATTTATCTAGTCCTTTTTCTTGTAAGAAAATATTTGGACTTCTATAAATTGTGCATCCTTCCTTCTCATTCAGTAGCATCCACAATGTAGCCACAAGGGGTTTAGAGTCGTGTTTAGAGGGAGAACTTTACGGGACAAGTGTCAGTGTGTCACTTGTGTTTGCCTCTTCGTGAGGTTTTTCTCTCGATACTTTGTACTCTCTTTTCATATAGTGGATTGCTCATCTCCGTTGTGGACGTAGGTCAATTGACCGAACCACATTAAATGTTTGTGTCTCTTTTGGTAGATTTCTTTTTTGTTGCTGAATTTATTGTCGTTCAAGGTTTGCTTTGCTAGCTTCCGCATGACATCTGATTTTTTTCGGTCCTAACAAGTAGTATCAGAGCGAGGTTCAAGACAGGTCCATCTTTGCGGGTTCAGTTCTAGCCACAACCTATTTGACGAAATCAACATTTTTATCTGAGAAATTTGACCAGAGTGTTACTCACGTTGAGACAAACTTTGTGGTGGAGATTTGGAGAGCGGCTTGTTGAAGATTATGTGAAGAAGGTGAATCAAGTTTATATTGTCAATTTAGGCGAAGAGAGAGAATTTTAGGTGTTGCCCTGATTTCATATTTGTTTTTTCAATCTGTTGAAGGAAAGGGCAACATAATTTACCATAATTGAGGTTTTCTTTTTGTAGAAGAAAATTATATTTCTTCCATGTTTGGCTAGTTCTTTTTCTTATAGGAAAATGTTTTGGACTTCTATAAATTGTGGATCCTTCCTTCTCATTCAGTTGCATCCACTATGTAGCCATATGTGGTTTGAGAGCCGTGTTTAGGGGGAGAATTTTACGGGACACGTGTTAGTGTGTTACTTGTGTTTGCCTCTTCGTGAGGTTGTTCTCTCGATATTTTGTACTCTCTTTTTATATAGTGGATTGCTCATCTCCGCTGTGGACGTAGGTCAATTGACTGAACCACGCTAAATATTTGTGTCTCTTTTGTTGTTGAATTTTTCGTCATTCAAGATTTACTTTGCTAGCTTCCGCATGACACTTGATTTTTTTCGGTCCTAACACTTTGCAACTTTTTATGTTTTAGCCCCTCCTCCTAACTCTTCATCAAATTTTGCTACAAGTTCAGTTTATAATCTTCTTTCTTTCTTGAATTAATTAATACTATATGTTTGGGAGAACCCCACCAAGATATGGACCACCATCAATCTCTCACGAACATATCACACTCTAATAGAGGATACACCCATGTGACAACACAGCTTTAGCTCTTAAGATCTGAAATGAGTCAAAAAGTGAAGAGATAAGAGTCATAGTGTATTGTAGGCTCTTGCTTTTAGCAGCAATTATAATGAATTTGATTGTCCAATTTAACTCATTGCTTACACTACTTTTTCACTGTTCCATCTCTGCTCCTTTTCACTAGTCCTTTTCATATGTTCGGCCAAAAGCCACAACATCGCATGTGTATTAAAAGACATAATAGGGCGAGCTTTGAGTTCAGAGTTGATGGAGTATATCATGCCCAAGTACATGGTGTCATAAGGTCTCTATACCAATGGGGTAACATGCAATGTTTTTTTTTTTGGGTAGTTAAGGAGCTTTATTACCAAGTAATTAATATTTACAGCATACATCGAGAAAAAAGAACTCTGCACTCTCTTTTGTTGGACATGAAGCCCCAACATGAGATTTCTTCACCACCCCCTATTCAACTACACCCTCTTCCTAGATTATACTGGATGCCAGTTCATATTACTTAGATAGACATCCAGTTTTTTACAATTTTGAGCACGTATATGAATCTCCTGTACTATCATTTTCACTATACTCAATACATTGATGGTAACATGCAATGTTCAATATCACAATACTAATCTTTTTTTGTTCATGGCAACTCACAAGACATCTCTAGAGTCGAGGGTCAATAGTTTATTTACCTCACATAAGGTAGGGGTAAGATCTATGTATACCTCACCTAATTCATATCACATTAACTATGTTGTTGTTGTTGTTATTCGAAGACATCCCATATATTTCCACCCAAGTTTATGCTGAATCGGCACTTGCATATTAGAGATATGCTTGCTTGGGTCAATTCCTACAGTTGACTTTAATTTAGGTAAGTAAGTAATCTTATGTTTTGTGACCCTGAAGTCGTTGAAGGAATTGCCGAGTAAATAGATCAGATTTGTGAAGCCCACCTCTCTCCTTTTAGTCAAGTACTACTTGCGTCGATGTTTCGATTGAGGAGGGAAGGCAACTCAAATGTTAGTATAAAAATAGAAATAGAAATAAGAAGAGTCTTTAATATTATTATGTCACATTTCTATCCACAATCTATGATTTTGATTTTTTTTTTTTTTTGCAATTTATCATCTTGTTTTCCCCTTCTCTTGGCTTCTCAATGAACTCTAATGATAATCCAAGATATATACATGTGATTGGCTGAGCAGAGCCCAAACTGCAAGAAAGATTGAAGAAAGAATAAAAGTAAAGCAATCACTTGATGAGGGACATATAAAAAGTGGGAGGATTGTGCATCTTATCCCACCAACCAACTTGATTTGGCCTTGGAAATGGGGAGCAAATGAAGGTGCAGCAATTTCAGTATTTTATCATTATCAGCCTTAAATCATGAAAACTTATACATAACAAAAAAAGAAAATTGGACAAAGTTCCACTTGTACGGTAATAATCCGAAATATTTTATGTACTTACTAATTATGAGACTAGAGAATTTTATTTATAGTTATACTAATGGAAGAGAATTTATTGTAGTATATAGGAAAAATAGAATTGTAATAATATAAGAAAGTGTATTAAATAAGTGGCTAGTGGTTAATCTTAAATAATAAGGAGTGCGCCAGGCCCATGCTCTTAATGTTATCACGTTTACTGCTCAAGGGATAGTAAAATAGTATAGTTATAATGTAGTTCCTTAAGAGACAACACCCAAAATAAAAAGGATTCCTGGAGAATTTCTAAGACAACTGTGACGGCGCAAGGTTTTACTAGTGAAAGACTATAAATTGATTCTAATGGCCTAATCTTTTTCTGGAATCATTCATGAAAAATCCAAGCATATAGGTAAGTCCCCATATTAACGTATATTGCATAGATGAATTAAAGTAATTGAGTTAGGATTTATATTTTTATAAACTTATGTCAATGATGGCAAACACAGTAATTATTCAAATAATGGCAACGATGTAAGCTTAGATATCAAACAACAATTGAAGCTACTGTTCATAGACTTTATTTTACTTATACTCAGATTCTTTTTTTTTTCTTTTTAATGTTACTCTATGGTTATCAATTGCGAAGCTGGGGTACTAATTTATGGAAATTAAAATTGAATATTAAGTTACACTGAGATATTGAGATATATTTTCATGGTTGTATAGATTATTAAGAGCTAGCTCTACGCTTTAAAGTTAGGGATATTGATATTTGACCCCGAAGAACATAATTGACATCGTCATTAATATTTTTGCATAGATTGAGGCTATTGGAGACCGTTTGGTTTGTGTTCTAGGCATCATGAGGTTGGGAAATTTGTCACCCGCGAGGTAGTGAGACTTTAAACTTTGATACTTGCTTTTCTAAAACCCGTTTTAAAAATGTGTTTTCTCTGCCCGGTCCATGTGTTGGAACAAACGTGCACTTGGCAGAATCGGTGATCTTAGACAAGCCGCAAATATATTATTTTATGAAAAAAATATATATTATTTTATAAGTTGTTTGATAGTTGCTGTGTGCCATGAGGTTGAGTTTGATACGGCTGTGTGCCATGATGTTGGGTTGGATACGGCTGTGCGCCATGATGTTGAGTTTGATACGGCAGTGCGCCATGATGTTGGGGCATTGTGTATGCCTTTGTACATCACCCCGAGCATTGTGTATACTTCTTGATATATTTGGGGCATTGTCTATGCTTTAGTGAGCAATGTGTATGCTCTATTACGTATTTGAGGCATTGTGGTGCCATTGGGGACTCGTAGGTGTATTGATAAATTTCTTTCACTACAATTATGATAAGTCCTTAGTGGGTACTCTTGTTGGTTAATTTTTAATAACTCTGTTGATACACCTATATTGAGTTATTGTATAATTATCATATTTACTATATCATTCGTGTTGTAGTGTGTTTGTATTTTGTAACACTTGTTCCAGAGGTATTTAAAGTGGCGGGTCGAGAATCTTACTGGGTTACTTTACGTATAACTCACTCCTTACTTGCATGTCATGCAAATACTATTGGTGAATACAGAACTAGTAGCTGACGAGTTCGCTAGAGTAGGGGTGTGCATTCGAATCGATTATTTGTTATCGGTTTATCGATATTGGTTTATCGATTTATCGATTTCGAAATTTTCCTTATCGAGTTATCGATTTCGATTTTGTCCTCTTCGGTTATCGGTTTATCGATAAACCCATAAGATATACTAAAAAGATAAATATACCCTTATTCTATAATACCCTTTCCTTTACCCTAAGTCCCTAACCCTATTATTTCCTCTATCTATTCTTCAGCGCCACTTTTACCTTTCTCCCTCTCTCCCGTGAACTGCAAACCCAGCAAAGAAAGTGAAATCCGGCGTACTCCGGCGACTTCAATAGTACGTTTCTCTCCCTGCCATTGACCTCTCTTCAGGTACCCTTTTTTCTTTGATGTAGAAACGAGTATTTTTCTTTCAAGAGACACAATTTTTATGTTATAAACGGTGTTCGTCTTATTTTAGCTTCTTTTTATCCATATTAGTTAGGTGTGTTTATAACGATATACTTTCCCTGGAATCCCGCAAATTTTCTTATTGGTGTAATCGATAACCGAATCGATAAGCCCCAAAAATCGATAAATTGAAATCGAAAAAATTGAAACCTTAACGATAAGCATATGTACAAATCGATAATCGATAAGTAATTATCGATAAGGGTCAAAATCGAATCGATAAATCGAATGCACACCCCTACGCTAGAGTTGATTCAGTTATTGAGGTGAGTCGCCGCATTCTTCGTGGAGGCTGCCAAAAGAATCTTTATCATTTATTCATATGATATCTTTTAATTCTCTTAGATGCTCCATGGTCTAGTGTGGGATTTGGGCTAGAGTTTTAATCTAATATTTTGAGATATTATTGTTAGTAATTAATTCTCATATTATTTAGATACTTATTTAATTAATCAACTGCTGCAAATTAATGGCTAAGGTATGAAAGTATGATTCGGCTGGCCGGTGGTGTTAGCTGGGTGCCAGTCATGTCTAGGGGGTAGTTTGAGACGTGACATGTACTTTATCTAGAGGGTTTTGAATAGATGTATATATTAGTCTCAGTGTATGCGCTTTGTACGTGTACCCATATTAATGAGTATAAATTTTTTTAAAAATTATCTAAATATTATTAGATAGTTATATAAAACTATAAAATTAAAGGTAAAGATTTTTTTTTGAAAATAATAGATATTTTTATATTTAACTAGCTCAATAGATGAAGAAATCATGTCCAATTGAAGTTTTCAAATACGTTACTGTCATGGGCGAAGCTACATGTTATAAATACCACCCTACGTCGGAAAATTACACAGTGTATCTAGGTAAAATATTAGATTAAGAGGTATATAACATATATTGAAAACTCTTTCTCGGAGAATTTTTTTCACTTCTTTCAAGTTTGAACACCCTTGAGTAAATTCTTGGTTTCGCTACTGGTTATTATGTTCTATTAGAACTTATGTGGAAATATTACATGAAAATTATTATTATTCACTACTAAAAAACAACAAATTTGCGACCGTTAAATTAGTGGGAAATCGGTTGGAAAACATGTTTTTCCGACGGATTTCCGACTGAAAAGTGTTAGTCGGAAAACACGTGGTTGCAATATGATACACCCCGACATTCACCTACTTCATCTAGACCATTCACAAGAATCCATGGATTGTTGATTATGAAGCTTGAAGCATCCGAGGGAGTTTTGGAGAAGTCTCATACACATTACAATGCGTTCCAATGGTTTGANGAGAAATGTTGAAGTGACGTCCAAGCCCGTGGTCGCAATGCCGCCTCCACGCAAGCCCTCGGTCACCGAGCCGACCTCGTCCGCTCGGAAGGACACAACCTTGGCCAGCCTTCCGAGTTCTACCCCCGCTACCACAAATATCACAGCCCATACACCGCTCGAGGGTACCTCCGCTCCCCAACTGAGCAAAATGGAGCAAATTCGGTTGAGGCCCGGGAGATGAGGGAAAGGAGAGAGAAGAAAAGGGAAGGTTCTGCTGAGACTCAAGTCCCCCTGCCGGAGCTCCCCGAACCTGAAGTGGAAGTCGAGGGGCTGCTCAGTGAGAAGAAGCGTCAAATGATTTGGACAGTTGTCGCGCTGGCGAGAAGTCTCATACACATTACAATGTGTTCCAATGGTTTGAATACCAAAAATTGAGGCAAGAGGATGAACTTGGAGTATGTTCTACCCAAAGTGGCTAATTTGCATAATAAGTCATTCTTTGGGGCTATTTTAGGAATTCCTTGTACCTAAAATAGCACTAGTATAAATAGCTAAGCATTAGTGCCTTTAGGGATAAACTTGATCAACGAAAAAACTAGAAGACATGCAAGTCTCATACTATTTTTAATTCCTTTATTGCTTTGTTTATGCTTTTATTAGTGTTAAATTAGTCTTAGTTGATGAGCAATTAGTAGTGAATGCTTAATTGCTTAATTACTTCTCCGGGTTTTCAAGAGTTGTCAATCTCTTAAGAGTTTTCATAGCTTAGGGTTACAATTGATTGAGTTCATAGAGGTAATTAGGCTTCATAGTCTAATTGGTTCATGTTCTTCCAATCAATTGTAGGTCTAGCTCTTATCATTGATTCCGCGTGTTTTGTTATATTCGTGTTCTCGATACAATTCCATATCATCTTGGTATTAGAGCGGAGGTTTTGGATTGTTCTATCAATCCTTGGGTCTTTGTTTTGATTATCAACAAATCAAAATTTTTTTTTTTGAAAATTACCAAAAATAGCAAGTTTATTGTTCATCCGTGTATTATCTTCACTGTCTGTGTTTATGTGATTAAACCGACTGAGTTTTGAACTATCTGAGCTCGATTTTTATTCTAAAGTTGTTGAATCTGCTGAAACTCTATAATAACAGTCGAAATTGTTGGGTTACTTCGGTTTAACTTCGAATTCCATCCCGAAAACTTGTCGACTGTTGGAGAAGTGAGGTTTGTTTGAAATCTAAAAATTAGGGCTTCGAATTCGATTGGGTGTTCAAATTCTAGTTGGAAACACTGATACTAGGTGAAATCGGAAGATTTTGAGTCGAGTTGAGCTGATTTGCTAGGGTTTTGAGTCGAAAATTTTCAAATTGATTCCGGAGAAGATGACAAACTGGTCTTTCTGATTTAACGATTGTTTGCACAGATTAAACATTGGGGTTTAATCCTAGAGCTGAGAGGGAGTTGTACTTCGAGTTTGGGAGTGATTGAAGCTTGTTCTAATTGGCTTTGAACGCAAAATCCCACAGTTGATTTTCGACGAAGAAGATGTCTGCGTCTTCTGATTTGGCTGGTTGATTGAATCAAAGTAGTTACTGGGATTGATTCAAATTAATCACTGGGGTTTGATAATGGGATTGATTAGAGTTGTCATTTCAAGTTTGAAATCGATTGCTGAAAATTTGAGCGAGATTGAACGGAAAATTTTGAGCTTAGCTCAATAACACGAAGAACAGCTGCAACTTCTGGGTTCGAATTCGACGTCGCGTGTAACCTCGCAGAAAGCTCATTCTCCAGTGATTGTGCTGAATGTGAAAAGTCGCTACCGACTGATAATCAAGAGGCTGCATTGAAAATTTCTAGTTTGCTATTAAGAATATCCCTAACTTGATCATCCAGTGCTTACGTCAAGTATTGAAGTGCATCACCTATTGAAACAAGTTGTTTGGTTGACTGATCTTGTTTAGCCAAAGTTAAGCTGCTTGTGATCAGTTGAGCAGCATTTTGACTGAAAAATATGCACTATTTTGAGCTTATTTTTGGAGATGTGCTGCTGCGGAAGAGTGATAAAATTTCTTCCCTGCTATGAGAACTCTGCACAGCCAAATCCTGCACTGCTTGAGCTGCAATTTAACAGCAAATCTGCAGAAATTTCACAACTGAAGCTGCACTGTTTCGCTTGCTCTGAAGATGTTTGTGAACTCCTCCAGATTGGTGACCTGTTGAAGAACCTGCGATCCCAGATTTCCTCTGCACAGTTACATTAGCTGCACAGCCAGTTGATTCTTTGTGCTCCATTGACAGTTTGCGACAATTGGTTCTGGTGAATGGTTAATTGCAGAAGTTCAGGAGTTCTGTTTTTGTCCAGTTTTCTGTCAAATTGTTTTTCTGTCCAGTTGTTAATTTCCTTCTTGTTTGATAGTTCTAAACTAGTGTAAACTTGATATTAGTTCATATTAAGTTTTAACCTAGTTCTTTGTGTGCTTAATTTAGTTTCGTGCCATTTCTTTCGAGCTTTTATCTTTTAATTTTGTTGTGAATTGCTTGGTTCGAGTCCGTTTGCTTTTAATTATCCGTCCTTGTGAATACCCAACTTCCACTCCACCCCGAAGACGGTTGGAACTTGTTGTGAAACCTTGGGATTTAAGTTTGCAAGCAATTTTGACATTCACTACTTGAGTGGAAAAAGGCAAGAGTGAATAGGATTTTGAGCACGCAAAAGCCAATTGGTGCAAAGTGTGAAACACGAGGGTTGAGCGACATCAACTGAGTCGGTGAGGACTTTTACTACTAACTTGTTTGCTCGTTTTGTAGGTATCATGGAGTATGGACAAACTTCTAGTCCTAATGGTGATCCAAGGAGTGAGACTCCAATGCATGAAATTGCATCTATGCTTTATGACATAAGTGAGAAGGTTACCAATATTACCATATGGCAACACCAAACGGATGCAAGGTTGAATTCCTTGATAGAGGAATCTCACTTGAGGCAACAAGGAAGGGAGCGCAGTATGACGCTTACTAATTCCTCTACTACACCCTCTCTTTCACAAGTGCGACAAATGCCCAAAGAGAAAATTTGCAACACTACCAACCCAACCAAATACCACAAAACTTACCAAGGCAACCACCATCACCAAAGGGACCTTATTTTCCTCCACCAAACTACCGACCATCTATCCCCTACCCAACCCCAACCACACATACCCCACCACAAGTACCTCAACTTCAACCTTATCACACTCCACCACAAGTTTATACTTCACCGCCACAACCCCACCAAGGTTACTTTCCACCAACCCATGTGTCCTACCCTCAAGAACACCAACCACCATTTAGACCTCAAGCACACATACCTATAATACCACCACCCAAAATGACCCAACCTCAACCACCAATGATTCTACCTCCATAACATATACCTCAAGTTCCACCAAGGAGGGACAATCCTCCTCCCCCACTACCCACAGCACCTCAAGAGCCTCGGTTGATGAACAACCCACTTTTTAAACATGATCAAGAGGACAACTTGCATGAGTTGGCCGATGTCCAAAAAGTCTTCCACGAAGAATATAGGGGAGATGGAATATACCAAAGGGGAAGAGGCCATGTGAGAGGCCGAGCAAGAGGAAGAGGTCGAGCGAGAGGAAGAGGTAGAGAGCATGGTCACCAATTTGTACAAGAGCAATATGGGGATATCAACTATTTTGACGAGGGTGACACGCTAGAGGACCAACCTTATCCTAGAGATCCTAGAGGAGGTCTACACGATGATGAAAGGGGTCTAGAAGTTCCCAAACTAGTTTTTCCACCTTTCAAGGGAACTAGTGACCCCGGGAGAGTATCTTGAATGGTTACTCAAAGTAAAAAGGCAATTTGACATCTACAACATAAGCGATGCTAAAAAGGTGAAGTATGACATTACTCATTTTGAAGGGAGTGCTTCATCATGGTGGGAAAAGGAGTTGAGAAGAAGGGTTAGACACAATGAACCTCCAATAACTACTTAGAGAGCTTTGAAGAATGCTTTGAGGGAAAGATATGTGCCCGATTACTATCAACATGAGTTGCTCAAGAAACTTCATACTTCCTACCAAGGGAGCAAGAGTGTTGAAGAGTACTATCAAAAGAGATGGAGACTACAAGATTGAGGTGTGATGTTGATGATGATGACCAAGTTGTCATCACTAGATTTTTGGCGGGTCTTCACAAGGAAATTGGTGAGGCTTTGGAGCTTCACAAGTTTGAAAGATTGGAAGATGCTTACTTGATGTCCTTGAAGGTAGAAAGGCGCAAAGGAAACAAAAGCTACAAGTCAAAGGCTACTAGTTCTTCAAATTGGAACAAGAATGATAAGCCTTGGAAATCCACAACCAATTAGGAGAAATCCAAAGATTCCAAGTATGATTCCAAGGTTCAAGTGGACAAAAACAAGCTAAAAGTGGAACCTAAAGGGCCTTCCAATGCTCAAAGCAATTCCCTTAGCAATGTGAGATGCCTTAAATGTCAAGGACTTGGTCACTACATGAAAGATTGTCTGAATAGAAGAGCCATCATTGGCATGGATGATGGAAGCTATAGAACCGAAGCTAGTGACCAAGAGCATAGAGATAGTGAACATGAAACAAGTGATGAAGAATTAGGACAAGAAGATGATGGGACGAGATCTTACTTGGTAACAAGAAAAGTTTTGGCCGTAGCTAGAGAAGATCAAGATCAAAGGGAGAATCTTTTTCATGGAAGATGCAAGATTTTGGGAAACCTTTGCTCTCTCATCATTGATAGAGGAAGTTGTGCTAATGTAGTAAGTTCCTCCTTGCTTGAACAAATGGATTTGCCAACAAAGAAGAATCCCTCCCTTTATAGACTACAATGGCTACATGAGCGTGGAGACCTTCGAGTCACCAAAATGGTGCTCATAAAATTCAAAATAGGGAGATATGAAGATGAGTTTTGATGTGATGTTGTTCTTATGCAAGCTTGTCATCTACTTTTGGGGCGACCTTGGCAATATGATAGGCATGCAAAGCATGATGGGAGAACAAACAAGTATTCACTTATCAAGGATGGCCACAAGTTTACTCTCCGCCCCTTAACTCCGTTTCAAGTAAGTGAGGATTACAAGATAATGAGGGAGTTGAGACAAAAGGTGAAGAGTGAACAAAATAAGGAGAAGAATAATGAGTGTAAAGCTCCAAGAGAAGACAAAAATGAAAAAGAGACGGAAAAAGGGGTAAAGCTTCAATCTTTACAAGGTAAAAGTGAGAATGAAGGTGTATCTAGCATAAATATTCAAGCTTTATGTGAAAATGGAGAAGAGGTATCGAGAGCATGTGAGCTTCCTTGCAAACAACTACAAGCCTCTAAAGGAAGTTGCTCATGAACCTACTATCTTTCTTATTATGCATAAAGATTGTTTGATTGCTAATGATATTCTCGCTACCTTACCTAGTTCCATTTCTTCTCTTTTGCAAGGTTTTGTAGATGTCTTTCCGGACGAGCTACCAAAGGAGCTTCCCCCACTTAGAGGCGTTGAGCATCAAATTGACTTTGTGCCCGGATCTCAACTTCCCAACCAAGCCGCTAATAGGAGCAATCCCGAAGCTACAAAGGAACTTCATAAGCAAGTGTAAGAGCTTCTAGAGATGGGCTTTGTTCGTGAAAGTTTGAGCCCGTGTGCGGTACCGGTCATACTAGTGCCAAAGAAGGATGGGAGTTGGAGGATGTGTGTTGATTGTAGAGCCATCAACAAAATCACGGTGAAGTGTCGTCATCCTATCCCTAGGTTAGATGATCTTCTTGATGAGTTGAGTGGTTCTCAAATCTTTTCCAAAATTGACTTGCGAAGTGGCTATCACCAAATACGAATGAAATCCGGTAATGAATGGAAACCCACCTTCAAGACCAAGTTTGGTTTATATGAATGGATGGTTATGCCATTCGGCCTCTCTAGTGCTCCTAGTACTTTTATGCGCTTAATGAATCATGTCATGAAGCCTTTCATAAGCAAGTTTGTTGTGGTTTATTTTGATGACATTCCAGTATACTCTAAAACAATTGAGGAGCATGTGGAACACCTTCATAATATTTTTGATACTCTTAGGCGAGAAAGATTATTTGATAATTTGAAAACGTGCAATTTTTGTGTTGATAAAGTTGTCTTTCTTGGCTTTGTTGTTAGTGCTCAAGGTGTTGAGGTTGATGAATCTAAGGTGGAGGTAATTAGGAATTGGCCTAGGCCTCAGTTCACCGGGGATGTTAGGAGTTTTCATGGCTTAGCGGGTTTTTATAGAAGATTTGTAAAAGGGTTTAGTACTATTGCCACACCTTTGACCCAAATTATCAAGAAAGATGAGAGTTTTCTTTGGGGTCTAGAACAAGAGGAGGCTTTTAATGACTTGAAAGAAGCTTTGAGTAGTGCGCCACTCTTACAATTGCCAAACTTTAATAAGACCTTTGAGATAGAGTGTGATGCAAGCCAAGTAGGCATTGGAGCGGTTCTTATGCAAGATGGAAAACCTTTAGCCTATTTTAGTGAAAAACATAAGGGAGCTTGTTTGAAGTACTCTAACTATGATAGGGAGTTGCATGCCTTAGTGAGAGCCATAGCTACTTGGAGACACTACCTTTGGCATAGGGAGTTTGTTGTTAAAACCGATCATGATGCTTTGAAGCACCTTAGAAGCCAAGGTAAGTTGGGGAATAGACATGCTAAATGGTTGGAATTTTTAGAGCAATTTCCTTATGTAGTTCATTATAAGAAAGGCAAGGAGAATGTAGTAGCGGATGCACTTTCCAGGAGATATGCCTTATTGAGTACTTTGTCTTGTAAGTTGATAGGATTTGAGTGCTTGAAGGATCTTTATCCTACTGATGTTGACTTTGGAGAGATATATTCTAAGTGTGAGAACCATGAATCTTTTAAGAGAATCTCCATCATAGAGGAAGAATGTCTTACCAAAGAAGAACATAAGGAGAGAAAGAAAGAGTTAGCTCACCTTAGGGAGGAAAGAAGGTTTTCCAATGTTGATAGATTTTTGCTTAGGGACGGTAGACTTTATGTGCCTCGTTATTCTTGGAGAGAGTTGCTAGTTAGGAAGGTACATAGTGGGGGGGTTTAATGGGTCATTTTGGAATTCATAAGACTTTAGCCATTCTTGAGGAACACTTTTATTGACCTAAAATGAAAGGTGATGTTGTGCATATTTGTGAAAATTGTGTTGAATGTAAGCATGCTAAATCCAAGTCTAATCCTTATGGTTTGTACACCCCACTCCCTATTACCAAAACGCCATGGCTTGATATTTCTATGGACTTTGTGCTTGGTTTACTTAGGACAAAGAGGGGAAAAGATAGCATCTTTGTAGTTGTTGATCGATTTTATAAGATGGCTCATTTTATACCTTGCCATAAGAGTGATGATGCTACACATGTCTTTGATTTGTTTGTGAACAATGTGCTTAAGTTGCATGGGGTTCCTATATCTATTGTTAGTGATAGGAATACCAAGTTTGTTAGTTACTTTTGGAAAGGCCTTGGGAGTAAACTTGGCACACATTTGAAATTTTCTACTTCTTGCCACCCCCAAACCGATGGCCAAACCGAAGTGGTCAATAGGACTTTAGGTAACATGCTTAGGGCCATGGTCAAAGGGAAGCTTACTTCATGGGAGGAGCATTTACCATTTGTCGCGCCCCCTTTTTCCTCTCGGAATCGGGTTTTCGACATTTTGGGACAACTCCTTTCCTTTTTTTGGTAAAGGGGTATGGAAATTGAAGAGTCGCCACCTAACGGATTTAAGGTGCGTTAGGGCACCTAATGCAAGTAACTCATGAAATCAGTTTACTTTACCATAGATTGGGTAAGGGCTTGAAATTACCTCGAGGGGAAGGTGTTAGGCACCCCTCGAGGTCTACAACGATGGGTCCCGGCCAAACTTATTTTGGTGAATTAGTCATTAAGAAAGTAAAGCAGTTTAAACACACATATGGATTAAAAAAGACACGGGAATAAATGGGTCTTAGGTTTATTAGCCTATAGGATCACATCTGTGCAATACTTGGTAAACCTTCCTCAACTATAGGGGTTACACCTAACATTAGCGCACAGGGCATCATATCCTTTACTACCCAATTACCCTCCCCTTGGTGGTTATATAAGTGATTCTAATTAAACGTACTCTAGGCGTGCATTACCCGTTTTCCTTATGGCCCTGGAGGTGTTTAAGACCTCTAATTAAAGCAGTTCTAGACTCTCCTAAAGTGCTTAAAAGGATAAATTCTAAGCGAAAACAAATAACATATAGGACTGTCAAATAAAAGAACAATTAAGGGGCTCATGTTTACCTCCACAAATAAACAGATAATTAGCACGTCTCAAACAACAAGATTTCAGATGTTTCAGAAAGGTCCTAGAACAGGGTATCGAGGTGAGCATGGCAAGCAGAGAATATGTAATATTGTGTTAAGGCGAAGTGATAGAAACCTAATAAGTTTGCCTACTGATTTTAGAATCTGTTAAATCTGGACATTTCACAAATAAGCAAAACATAGTTTTACAATTTGCAAGATTTCAATTATCCTAAAGGATTGCTTGGGCGTGGAACATGATATCTAATTGTAAATTGGAGTCTTAATACTAAAAAGCAATTTTAAACAGGCAATTTGAGTTCATTATATCCTATAGGCATGCTGTCTAGGTGCTAAAAAAAATCATAAACGTTACAGAGCTGGTTTTATATATTTATCTCTATAAGCATGATATCTAGGTGTTGGGACTGCTTTTTATACTATCTAGACATAGGCGCTACTGATTTTATGCGATATAGGCATGGTATTTATGCGAGTGCAATAAAAGTCCTAAAGCATGGTTTCTAATGCACATAAGAGAATGATCATGATTTTAGGCAGAATTAATAACAACCTAGTGACAGAATTTCTAAGCAGACATGAATATGCAGAACTCTGGAAAGCAGAAGTTTAGGACGAATTATATGATGCACCTATAAGCATGTTTTCTAGTGCACAAAACAATCTTATAAGCATGGTTTCTAATGCATACATAATCACAACAATCCTAGGAGCATGATTTCTACCCGATTTCCCCACAAAGCATATATAAAGGTCCCTCCCATTTTACTAATATCCCCAATATCTGTTTTACAAGAATTATTATTACAGGCCAAGAATGAATGAATTTCATAAATGAAGCTGTTATACTATAGGGAGCCTGGATAGGCCCAAAAGTAAACCTGGAGGGTCAGGCCTTCAACCAAATCCAAAGTATCAATATCTCATAGTGCCCAATAGGGTATCCTGGTGCGTCAAAGGTCCCAAGGGCCTCAGGGACCCCGGTCAATGCTCACACCAAGGATCCTTTAAAGAAATAAGTTTTTGTGCAGTGTGGAAGAGCCAGCCCCAGTGTGTCAGAGTTCGGAGGAATCTCATGGATTCCTAAGCAGTACACACACTGGAAGGGCAGAACTGTCACGACCTCAAATCCTAACAGGTCGTGATGGCGCCTATCGTGGAACTAGGCTAGCCAACCATCACATAACTACACACTTAGTTTAATCAAATAACACAATATCATTAAATATCAGCATAGCAAGCATGAAAATTTCCTAAGTCTTTAGGCAAATATAAAATAATCCACTTTCTAAACAATTTCCCCAGGACTGGAGTCAACATGGGCACGAGCATCTAAAAATATAACTAACTTTGTTAATGTCTTAATAAATGTCTATGAATCAAATGCTAATACTATAAGAAGAAAGGAAGTGGAGAAGTTACGGACGCTGAACAACTACCTCGAAATCCCGTAAATGCTGCTGATAACGAACGAATATGGCTACTGCTCCGCACTAGTACCTGGATCTGTACACACAGGTACAGGGAGTAATGATGAGTATGCCAACTCAGTAGTAATGAAAACAAATCACCGTCTGAGAATAAGAAACACACAGCACAAATACACCAATCCACACAAACAATAAAACGCCACGACTAAATAAGGTATATAGAAGTTCAAACCAGTTTCCGTAAAAATTCTTTAAAACAAGTATATTTTCCAGTATTTCTCAGTAAAACTCCCAAAAATATCAGTTTGAAAAATGAAGTGAATCATAATCAAAACTCAGTAAAATATCATCAAAAAATCTGCCCCTCGGGCCATAATAATCACTCATAAATATTCCCTCAACACCTCACCATCACTCTGTAACAGTCACTCAGCACCTCACGGTCACTCAGTATCAACCCGTCGGGCATCCTCACTGTCACTCATGCCTCCCAATCACTCGTCACTCGGCACTCAACACTCGTACTTAGTAGGTGCCTACGCTCACTGGGGGGGGAGGGGTGTACAGACTCTGGAGGGGCTCCTACAGCCCAAGCGCTATAAACAAGCCACATCATGGCATCAATCATCTCTCAGGATCTCAGCCTCTCTCATATCATAAATATCCTCACAACATTGGCCCTCAGCCTCATTCAGTCAGACACTTTCAACATGCCACTCGGGCCATAAATAAAACGGGGTTCTCGACCCAAAATAGTATTTCATTTCAAGAAATGGTAATATCATCAAATAGGAGTGTCAACAATTTCACAAGAAAGACTGAGTGTAAAATCATAGTTTCAAAGTAGTGAGAATATCAGTAAAATAGCCCCCAAAGGGTTACTAGGCCCCAAACATGGCTTACAACCCAAGTATATCAAAACACAGTAATACTATAAATCATATGCTTTAAAAGCGGTTTCGCAACTCAATAGTTGCCTGAAAAGGTACATTTTTCCAAATTTCCAATTCGTGCACGCCCCACACTCGTCATCCAGTGTGTGCGTCACTCCAAATCCGTGAAAGGATGTAAAGTCCGGGGTTTCATACCCTCAGGACAGGATTTAAAGACATTACTTACCTCAAACTAGCCTGAAAAGCTACTCTGCAATGCGTTTGGCCCTCAAATCAACTTCCGAGTGCTCCAAATCTATCAAATTCAGATTCATAACATCAAAATATGCTAAAGGGTTGAAACCCAATCGAAAAATCTCAACTTTATGCATAAAACTCGAAATTAGTCAAAACCCGACCCTCGGGTCCACATCTTGGAACTCGAAAAACTTTATACCAAAATGTTCCTCATCATCTCACGAGTCCGTACATATAAAGAACTCTGAAATCGGAATCCGTTTGACCCCTCAAATTGCCCCTAAAAGGTCTCTTAAACTCAAGCCCTAGTTTCACTTTTTTTCTACTGATTTTCCCCAATTAAACACTTCAAAAACATGTAATCTTGTCGGATTATTCGATGATAATTTAATATTATGGAGTAGAAATGATCACAAGTGACTTACCTCAAGATTTCCCATGATTTCTTGCTCAAAAATCGCCCAAGCCGTGTTCTTTCACCCCAAAAACGCTAAAATGGGCTAAAAAACATAATAGCATTAAAAAGACCCAATTCTGGTTGCTAAAAGCAAAATCCCGTCGCTAAACGTGCCATATCTGGTCGCTAAAGGTGCGCACCAGATCCTATTGCACCAGAAATGTTTATTTTCACTAAAAGGGTTCTAACTCCACCATACGAACTCGGAATTCGATGGTTCTTGTTCCTATGAGTCACAAATAATAATACGAACATAGTCATTTAATTGAAACTCAATTCGGAGCTCGTTATCTCAGTGCGATACTCATTTCGCTCGTTAAACAATTAACTCACATTTCGCGTCAAAAACCCAATCGCGACTTGATGAAATTAGACCAAACTCTCCAGATCACTCCTATAATTCATTATCAAAATCCCGGAAGTCTCGAAATCAAATTTCAATCTCTACAACTAAAAATGGACCTTTGGATCATTACATGCTTATGCTCAAAATGCCAAAATCTTCCAAAACTTATCCGAGCCTCATGGGACCCCAACCAAGTATACTAACAAGTCCCATAATGTGACACAAACTTAGTCGAGCCTTCGAATCACCAAAAACAATGCAAAAATACTAAATTCACCTCGGATTCAAGCCTATGAACTTTGGAACTTCTAAATTCCACCAAAGATGTCGAAACCAACCAAAACACATCCGAATGACCTGAAAATTTGCACACACGTCCAAAATGGCACTACGAACCTGCTCCAACTTCTGGAATTCCATCGCAACCTTGATAGCCTATTTTCCACTGCCGACCGAAAATCGCCAAAAACTAACTTTCGCCAATTCAAGCCTAATTCTACACCAGACATCAAAACCACATTCTGAACACACTCCTAAGCCCCAAATCACCTAACAAGGCTATCTGAGCCATAAAATCTACATTCCGAGGTCGTTTACCAATAAGTCAACTCCCAGTTGACTTCCCACTATAAGGCTACTCTAAGAGACTAAGTGTCTCAATTCTCATTACAACCAATACGAGCCCGAACCACCCGACTCCAACACATCATAAACAACTAAACAAGGTTTAACCATACAGAAACAGGAATAACAGTGCAAATTCTATGGAACGACCGACCGGGTCGTTATAAGAACTTAAGTAATCTAAGAGTAGAATTGAGAGTGCTTGACATAGTTGAGATGACCTTTTGGAAGAAAGTATAGAGGTAAAATCTTTAGGAGTGAAAATACTTCAGGAGTAGCAATAGTTTAGGAAAAACATATTAGGAGTGAAAAACATGTTGAAAACCTTTTGAAGGAAGGTTCAACAAACAACAACATGGTCACAAAAGCATCACATTGCCCAGGTTCAACTTCAGTTTGTCAATTAGTTCTAGGTGTACAAACAGTTGCACAAAAGGGAGCAGGGGTTGGGAACACAAGACACTTGAAACAGGAGCACATAAGGATTATAATAAGGAGAGCATTTTGAACAACAAGTACACAGAACAAGCAGGGGCTGATTGACAACCAGCAACCAAATTCATAGCATTAGAACACAAACTACTGACTCAAAGTCTTAACAGGGAAATCATACTTGAAGCTAAAGTGGTAATAGACAGTAAAGCATAGAGACAAAATGCAGGAATAGTCATGATGAGGACAGGGGTCTACTACTGTGACGACCCGGTCGGTCGTCTTAAGAATTAACGCCCCGATCCCTTGTTAACTATTTTCCCCAAGTCTATTTCTGCTTAATTGAATTGCCGGGACGTTCGGTTTTAAGTTTCGGAGAGTTTTGGGATATTTAGACCCTAAGTGAGAGCTTAAGTGTTGGAAAGTTGCCTGTAGTCGGAGCAGTGTGAAGACGGCCTCAGAATGGAAATCCGATGGTTCCGTTAGCCCCGTTAGGTGATTTCGGGGTTTGGAGCGTGTTCGGAATGTATTTTGGAAGTCCGTAGCTCATTTAGGCTTGAAATGCCGAAGTTTGAATTTTTGGAGTTTCCGGTCCGATATTGAAATTTTGATCCGAGGGTCGGAATGGAAGTACGGAAGTTGCAGTAGTTCCATCATGTCATTTGGGATGTGTGTGCAAAATTTGAGGTCATTCGGATAAGTTTAGACGTGTTTCGGCGTCGAATGTGAATTCGGAATTTTCTTAAGTTTCTAGGCTTGAACCTATGCATAATTGATGTTTTTGATGTTAAGAGACGTGTTTTTAAGGCTCGACCTAGTTCAAATGAGGTGCTAGGGTTGGTTGGTCGTTTTGGTTGAGGTCCCGGGGGCCTCGGGGTTGTTTCTGATGCTTAACGGTTGAAGTTTGGGATATTGTTGCTGCTTCTGGTGTCTTCGCACCTGCGAAGGTTTTTCCGCAGGTGCGGCCTCGCAGGCACGGTGGCCTTGATCGCAGGTGTGATAGGGGAGTCTTGGGCCAGTGGTCGCAGGTGCGACCTGGGTTCCGCAGGTGCGGGACCGCAGGCGCGGCCAAACGACCGTAGGTGCGGCCCTAGTGCTTTTTAAGTGACTTCCGCACCTGCGATGCTTTTTCCGCAGGTGGGGTGATCAAGTCCGCAGGTGCGGATTGCCTGGGTATTTTATTCCAAAAATCCGAGAGTTGGGTTCATAAATCCAAAAATCGTGTGAGGGCTCTAGGATTGGCGATTTTTTGGAGATTTCAAAGAGAAGGATCTTAGGTAACATTTCCTAATCCTAATTCATTTTTAGACCATTAATTCCCGTTGTTTTCTTTAGTTTAATTATCAAAAATGGGGGAAAAACCATAGGAGGGGAAGAGATTTTCCCAAATCCGAAATTTCCGAAAATTGTGGGGTTTTTGGCATCGGATTTCGATTGTTTCTGGTTAAATGAGTTCGTGAGTGAATGGGTGTCCGGAAAATATAACTTTTACCCGATTCCGAGTCGTGGGCCCGAGGGGCGTTTTGGTCATTTTACATAATTTCGCGCCTTAGCTTGAATTAAATAGTATAATCTGTTGCATGAGATGTTATTTACGAGATGTAATTGAATTGTATAGATTTGGGCCATTTGTAGTCGGATACTCGTGGAAAACGTGTGGTTTCAAGTTGATATTGAGCCGGTTCGAGGTAAGTGGCTTGTCTAACCTTGTGTGGGGGACCTTTCCCCTTAGGATGTGATATTTGGTAATTGAATGCCTTGTACGTGAGGTGACGAGCGCGTACTTGTGCTAATTGTTGAAAATCCGATTTTACTTTAAATATTTAGACTGAGTTTCTTTCTTACCTGCTTTATTCTACTTGCAATTATAGCCTATGTTAGTTTAGAAAAACATGCCTAGTTGACTTAAATTGCCTATTTGCTTAAGTTGCTTTAATTGTACTACGCGAAGTGTGTTAGGCTAGAATTACTTGTTGCCTTGTATTTTTGCACTCTAAATTTTGATGTCTTCTTGTTGTGGCTGCTTATTTACTTTGGGACTACGGAACGGTATCCCGGGAGATCCCCCTGCTTATTTACTTTGGGACTACGGGACGGTATCCCGGGAGATCCTTCGGATATACATATGATGGACTACGGGACGGTATCCCGGGAGATCCTTCGGATATACATATGATGGACTTCGAGACGATATCCCGGGAGATCCTTCAGATATACATATGATGGACTACGGGACGGTATCCCGGGAGATCCTTCGGATATACATATGATGGACTTCGAGACGATATCCCGGGAGATCCTTCAGATATACATATGATGGACTACGGGACGGTATCCCAGGAGATCCTTCGGATATATACATATGATGGACTACGGGACAGTATCCCGGGAGATCCTTTGGATATACATATGATGGACTACGGGACGGTATCCCGGGAGATCCTTCGGATATACATATGATGGACTACGGGACGGTATCCCGGGAGATCCATTGGACATTTGAGAAAAGGACTACAGGTCGGTATCCTGGGAGATCCTCATTGTTACCATTGTTATATGCTGCACATATTTCGGGTTTTCTCTGTTCTTGTGTTTAGTTATTGCCTTGTTTGACNCTTTCCTGTGCATGTTTTTCATGTGCAGATCCAGGTACCTCCACTCAGGCGCACTATCCCCGAGGTTGAGAGATACATCAGAGACTTCGAGGTACATCTGCCGCATCCGCAGACCAGGAGTCTCTATCTTATTCCAGCTTTTCGTGAAAAGTCTATCCTTCCTTACAGTTGTATAGATATTTTGGAGTTAGAGCAATGTATTAGATTTTGTTAGCCTGTGGTTTCCGTTAGTTTCCGAGTTTTGGGGTGATGTTGTAGATTACCATATTGTTTTGAGTTGTATATGCCAAGTGGCGTTTATATACAATCTTTCTCTTAGAGTGTTCAGCTTTCTTTTACTTACTTATTTCCGCATTTATGTTGTTATTCCGCATTGTTAGGCTTACCTAGTCATAGGGACTAGGTGCCGTCACGACATGTTCACGGAGGGTGAACTGGGGTCGTGACAACTACACAAAATTAGTCATGCCAATTGGGGTTAATCAGATAAATTAGAAGTCTGAGATACTAAAATGAGTATGCTAGTTGAAGGAAGTGAATAGGAATTCAAGTAAATATGCTGGCTAAAGTAACAAACAAGAAGAATGAAACCTAGACATGCTGGTCAGGCAGTAAACAGAGTTAATTAGAAAGTAGTTATGCTAGTATAGAAACACACAACCTTAATAGAAGCAAAGCAGCAAGGAGCACATAGATTTGAATCTCAGAATGACATTGTGATAGGAACATACCAGTTAAGGAAGCAAAGTAGAAAGTAAAGTAGGTAGGGTTCCACAGTCTAGCTTGGCTTTCAGCCGGCTAGACAAGCAATGAGCACAAGTAGCAGAAAGAGAGATGAGAGAGTTTTTGTGTGTGCGATTGAACTATTGTCCGTGTTTTAGAAGTAGAATAAGAGTGTATATATAGCATTTAGGGAGTAGAACAAATAAGGTAAAGAAAGTCAGAATTCAATCAATTAAGGATAATCAAATAATCACAGAATCAATTCCTATAAGGGAGTCCGAAATAGATCCCTTTAATTGGGGGTAATCAATTAACGGTCACAACAGGGATTCAATTAAGGCAAAGAATCCAAATCATACATTATAGGGAGTCGGTAAGAGTCCCCAAACTACCGTCCACTAATTAAGGCAATTAAAATAGGGAAATAGGTCACAAACAAGGAAACCAGTAACAATCCTAGCACATTGATTTTAACGGGGCAATTGATAGGGAACAATCAGTAAAACAAATCTTCAAAGGGTATTGATTTTATAGGAAAACTTATTTGAAACCTTAAATAGAAATCAACCAAGTAAGAATCCCAAAGGGTTCTGATTTTGATGTTTGGCTTAAAGTATGCATATTTTATGTATTGCCTCACATTTTGCTCATGTCTCATAGATTTAAGATGTTTAATATGATGGTTTGTGCTAAATTGTGGTATGTGTAGGAATCATTCGGATGCAATTTGGGACGAAACAACGCGAATTGGAGCAAAATCGGAGCAAAAAGGCAAAAAGACAATTTTGAGGGCATAGTTTCCAGAATGTAAAATATTTGAGCGCCAGGGCCAGCGCCCAACACTGCCCTAGACGCTCGAGATGTGAAGTTTCCCTATTCCGCCCAGGATTCGGGTATTTCGACCCTAAGAAGCCC
This sequence comes from Nicotiana knightiana, assembly GCA_005239525.1. Classification (NCBI taxonomy): domain Eukaryota; kingdom Viridiplantae; phylum Streptophyta; class Magnoliopsida; order Solanales; family Solanaceae; genus Nicotiana; species Nicotiana knightiana. Next base: position 17,111 of record ML395112.1, on the reverse strand, counting down.
CCAACTCATATAAAATCCACCCTGAACCTATTTTGGTGGGGAAGACGTGACTTTTAGAGGAATACACAAGCACAGAGCCGCCGTGGAGGCCATAATTCATCTTTTCTTCCACCAAACTTAGTATTTGTTATGTTCCTTTGTATGATTTGTTGTTTGGCTACCATGTCTATGTGGAGCTAAACTTCACGTTCTAGGGTTGTGGTTCTTTCATGACTATTGTTATTCGGATATTGATTTTTCTTTCTTGATTTATCATACTGGTTTATTTATTCAATCTTGCGCTTAATTATTTGATTGCTTGATCACCAATTGAATACTATCTACGAATCTAGAATTGAACTCGAAAGTGGGAATTCTAGATTGCATATAGGATTGAGTAGAGCAAGTTCTTGAACCTGGGCATCGGGGAACGGATTTGCGGTTAGGATAGACATATACCTAATTGCCTTGCTTGGTTGATTTACAGGAATTATAAATGCATTCTTGTTAGTTCTAATTCCATAGACATATAGGCGTTAGGTTATTTTGAATAGGCGAGTAATAACTCGAAAGATTCTTATGAGCAATATTAATCCTGTCAACCAATAAACGAGATAAATTAATTAGTCAATTCAATTGAAGAATACAATATGATTGTTAGATAGCCCATAACCCTAGATCGTTTTCATCGCACTGGTAACATAAAAATTTGCTATCCTTTTGTTCAGAGTTCATTATTTGTTTTTCTTTATTTTAATTAGTTTAGAATCAAATACTTCTAGGTTTAATCCTTGTTTAGATAATTAGGATAGTATAATTTAGTTAATAGTTAATCAGAAGTCCTCGTGGGTTCGACATCCGACTTTTAGTCACTTTATTACTTGACGACCGCGTATACTTGTGTGTGCGTTTGGCCGCAACAAGTTTTTGGCGCCGTTGCCGGGGACATAAAAATTAGCTATTGATTAGACAATTTTTTTTATCTATTCATGTTTCTTTTGATTTAGTTTAGTTAGTTTTTTTTTTAAATTTTAACATGGCATCTTGGAATGAAAATTATTTGAATGATGGTTATTCTTATTTTTATGATCCTTGTCCATATTGTGGAGGACCCCACTGGTGGAAAAATTATCAGAATGTTCCCGGGAGCGAGTTGTGCGTACAATCTCAATCCTTTGGGTGGAATATTTGTATTATGTGTGGTGGTCAAGATGGCCATTGGGATGGTTGCCCTAATTCTTTTCATCCTTCTCTGAGCCCTTATTATGATCTTTCTAATGATGTTTCTGAGTTTGATAAGGGCAATGAGGCAATGAAGTGCAGGATATGAAACCTGATGCATATATTAGGGATATTTTGAGGCAAGTGGCAGAGCAACAAGATGAACTCAAAAAAGCTATGGAAAGAATGAGGGCAACAATCAGAAGAATGAAGGCTAATATGGAAGAATTAAATGAAGTGAGCGAGTACCAGCAAGAGGACAGTTTTGAAAAAAAGGAGATTTTGAGTCAAACTTGGCTGGTAGAACAAGCTGAAAGATAGGAAATATATGAGGCTCAACGTGAGGAAATTACAGATGGGATGAAAGACTTAATAGAAGGAAGAGCTGGACTAGGACTTAGAGGCTCAATTGAAAAATTTGGCACTGATATTCACGACTTAGAGGCTCAATTGAATGCAAAGGTTGATGCGTCTAACGCTCAACAAAATAGTAATGAGTTGTGTGAAGTTGAAAAGGAGCTTATACCCCAAATTGAGGAGCTAAAAGTGGAGAGCCAATCATTCAGGCATATTTCTGTTAATAATGCCCATGTTGAGAAAAAACACTAGAGCTATGCGAGGAAGTAGATAATATTATATGTGAAGACTCTAGTGTGTGTACATATGGGGATGAAAAGAGTAATACAATTCTAGAGTTGGGACGTATTGGTCCTCATTCTAAACATTTTTCGACATTGTGTTTGGATGATGACATGGAAATCGAGTCATCTGAGCCTTTGGAGAAGTCAATAGAAGAGGAACAGGCTGCTTGCATTCTTGGATTTGTCGTGCAAGAGAGAAAAAATTATATTCCTCATATAAAGGCCGGGAAGTACAGAGTGAAAAATTTGTGTCCCCACCAAAGGAGCATAGCCACAGAATGGATGCCATGTTAGGGGTACAATTTATAAGTTCGAGGTGGAGGCAAAAAGTGATTCAAGTCGTGCCGCGACGTTAAATCAGGCGCTTGTTGGGAGGCAACCCAGCTTTACTGCTTTCTTTCAATTTTGTTTATTTTTTATTTTATTTTTTTGTATTATTTATTTTTGTTTTGTAGGATTATGAGCATAGGAAGCAAAGTCATTGGAAGAGTGAAAAAGCTAGATGGTGAGAAATAAGTGTGGGGTGCTCGCACAACGAACCATCTTTGGGAGAAGTCTGAGTACCCCGTGAGCTGCTTGTGCTTCGGCCTTTGGCCTTCAGGGAGTTTCTTGTCCACTCTCGTTGTGTTTTGCTTTATTTGTGCATTGGGGACACTGTACTCTTTTAAGTGTAGGGTGTGAGGAATTCCTTTAGATCATTAGTAGTATTATATTGGTATATTAATTTCTTATTTTTGGTTTTTTTTTATAATAGTGTAGTATTTTAGGTGATTAATTTTATAATTACAAAAAATAAAAAAAAGTAGAAAAATTGGACTTTTCCCGACGATGGATCTCCTAGACAGTTTTCTTGAGGGATTAAAGTCTAAACAAAAATCCAAAAATATGTCTTTTAGGTAGTAATAATCTCCTGTGGTTTTTCTTTGTGCCTCAGTTCTTTTTCATGGGATGTAGTTTGAACCGGGTAGTAGTATTTGTTATTTATTTTTAGAGTAGATTAGAATTTAGGGAATAAATGGAGGAAGAAAGATGAGATTCCTAGGAGCCCTTGACTTGTTTGCTAGTAGCATATTTAGGCTTTGGCATGTGTAGTATCTTCCCTATGATTTGAAATTAATGATGATGCATTGCTTACTTAGATAGCATATTTTGTGACGCCTATGTCTCATTTACATGACTTGTGTTCACTTTGCGCTTAATGATTAATATCTCGTGGATTTGTGAATACTTGCATTAGTTTGAGAGTCGGAATGAGACCGTCCTTAGTGAGCCATGTGCCATGTGTTGTGAGATTTTTTGTGTAGTCCATGTCATTGTACTTGTGTCTAGAACTTGCTCCGTATGTGAGTTGAAGCAAAATTTGAGGTGATGCTCGGTTTGAAAAATGCTTTTAGGTTTTCTTTGATCTTTTTGAGCTTATTGCTTATCATAAATAAAATTTATCCCTAGTCACCCCTTTTGAGCCTATAGACTTTTATTTGGCAGCCACATTATAAGCCTATACCCTTTTTGTTCTTAATTGATATTGTTTTGATCCTTTTACCTCTTAAAGCACTTTAAATGTGAAATAAGCTCTAAAAAAAGTAAGAAGGGACTAAGTGTGGGGTGGCTTTTGAGTGGAACCAATGAAAAGAACAAATGTTCACTTGTTTTGTAAAAGAATATGCCATTAGGTGAAATTGCAAAAAAAAAAAAAAAAAAAAAGAAGAAAAATCAGAAAAAAAAAGAGCAGGAAAAATTTAAGATGAATAAATTGATATCTTGTTTTTGCTAGTGGGTATGAAGTAAATAGTGCTTAAAGAAAGAGGGAATATTTTTTTGGGGTGATTTTGGTTGTGAAATTAAAGTGGATTGAGGAATTTGCGCTTAAGTTATAATGTGATGTGTTAAAGTGCTTAGGAGGTTAAACCACTATTCCTAAATATATCCTACCCATCCCTTAGCTCATATTACAACCATGAAAAAGTCCTAATTGATGTTAGATCGAGCGAGCTTACATTAGTAGGGATTTACATTAAGGGCAAGCATATGGTACCAATTGCATGCATGTGACTTCTTTGTGAGAGTGAGTGATTTTCTTTGATATATGTGAGTCATTAAAATATATTTGATCATGAGATTCAAATGTGTGGATTCAATTTACTCTCTTGTTCTTGTTGTCAGGGCACATGGTTTCACGAGGGATAGGTAACATTATTAGACTTCTCTACGACGTTGGGTGTTCAAGCCATGAGTGCATTGTGACATTGAGTCGATTTTTGAGGTTAGGGTTGTTGTGAGCATGTTGTCTTTGTTTGAATATTTTTGAAGTATGACATAAGTTAAAGGGAAGTGTGTGGTGATTGCATATGCTAGAGTTTAGTTGTTGCTATCAACCATGGTCATTGGTGTAGAGTGCTAAAAAATAGAGTTATTTGTTAGTTGACTCGAGGACGAGCAACGTTTAAGTGTGGGGTGTTGATGTTTGGCTTATAGTATGCATATTTTATGTATATTGCCTCACATTTTGCTCATGTCTCATAGATTGAAGATGTTTAATATGATGGTTTGTGCTAAATTGTGGTATGTGTAGGAATCATTCGGATGCAATTTGGGATGAAACAGCGCGAATTGGAGCAAAAAGGCAAAAAGACAATTTTGAGGGCCACAGCCAGCGTGGGGCGCTGGCTGTGGCACAATTTCCAGAATGTAAAATATTTGAGCGCCAGGGCCAGCGCCCAATGCTGCCCTAGACGCTCGAGATGTGAAGTTTCCCTATTCCGCCTAGGATTCGGGTATTTCGACCCTAAGAAGCCCCCAACTCATATAAAATCCACCCTAAACCTATTTTGGTGGGGAGGACGTGACTTTTAGAGGAAAACACAAGCACAGAGCCGCCGGGGAGGCCATAATTCATCTTTTCTTCCACCAAACTTAGTATTTGTTATGTTCCTTTGTATGATTTGTTGTTTGGCTACCATGTCTATGTGGAGCTAAACTTCACGTTCTAGGGTTGTGGTTCTTTCATGACTATTGTTATTCGGATATTGATTTTTCTTTCTTGATTTATCATACTGGTTTATTTATTCAATCTTGCGCTTAATTATTTGATTGCTTGATCACCAATTGAATACTATCTACGAATCTAGAATTGAACTCGAAAGTGGGAATTCTAGATTGCATATAGGATTGAGTAGAGCAAGTTCTTGAACCTGGGCATCAGGGAACTGATTCGCGATTAGGATAGACATATACCTAATTGCCTTGCTTGGTTGATTTACAGGAATTATAAATGCGTTCTTGTTAGTTCTAATTCCATAGACATATAGGCGTTAGGTTATCTTGAATAGGCGAGTAAGAACTCGAAAGATTATTATGAGCAATATTAATCCTGTCAACCAATAAACGAGATAAATTAATTAGTCAATTCAATTGAAGAATACAATATGATTGTTAGATATCCCATAACCCTAGATCGTTTTCATCGCACTGGTAACATAAAAATTTGCTATCCTTTTGTTCAGAGTTCATTATTTGTTTTTCTTTATTTTAATTAGTTTAGAATCAAATACTTCTAGGTTTAATCCTTGTTTAGATAATTAGGATAGTCTAATTTAGTTAATAGTTAATCCGAAGTCCTCGTGGGTTCGACATCCGACTTTTAGTCACTTTATTACTTGACGATTGCTTATACTTGTGTGTGCGTTTGGCCGCAACAGATTTTCACAAGAAATAAAATCGTTCGGATCCTTAATAGGAGTCAATCAAGTAAAATCCCACAAAATACTGATTTTAATGGGGAAAATCATTTAGGTCCCTAAACAGAACAAGTTCATGTGACTGGTTCACAGAGATAAACACACCGTTGAAACAAAATTGAAGAAATCAGTAACACACAGAGACATTTTAGAGTTCGAGCCTACATATATGTAAAGCGATGAACAAACTAAGCACTTGAAAGTAATAACCTTTGACGAAAGTCTGGGAAAACCCTAGATTTAGAAAGAGTAACTAAAAATCGAAACAGTTAAGTAAAACAAGAGATTTTAAAGGAAAACACCCAATAATACTCGAATCACCTCAGATCTATAACGATCATAGAAGAATCGAACAGTAGTGAAACTAGGTTTTTTCAGAAAATAGTGGAGATGAAGAGAATCAGTAAAAACCCATGGATTCATACTAAAAGCAAGAAGAAATCCATACTTACAAACGAAAGCGGCCTGAGACAGGCCGGTAAAAAAATTCTAGGCGAGAACAGGTTGGATTTCCTTGAGTTTTCTCAAGGACTCATGAAATCAAACAACCATGGAGTATAGGAGACCGGTGGTGGTTGGAGAATGCACGAAAACACCACAGAAGGGAGGTTCTCATTGGTAGCGGCTATTAGGGTTAGGGTGAGTTGAGAGAGAATTGGAAGGGTGAAGGACATTGGTGACGACGAAATGAGAGGAAGGAAGGGGGGGGGGGTTAGGGTTGGTAGAATTAAAATGGTAAGTTTGATTCGACCGTTGATCTTAAAGATCAACGGCCACGATTTGATGGGGGTTTGGGTCAGGTAGATACAGATTGGGCTTAAGGGGTTTGGGAAGGTATTATTAAGGGGTTTGGGCTGGTTTTAAAAGGATTTTGGGCTAATAATTGAGGGGTTAGGTCTGAAAATTGATGAAATTAAGAGGCTATTTGTTAAATACCCAATTTTATTGATAAAATAATTTATAAAAATAATTAACAGGTTATACAAATGTTTTTCATGCATAAAATGATTTAAAATAATTACTCAACATTTTAAGAATATAAAAATCTATTTTCTGGTGAGATAATGTAATAATGCATGCATGGGCTATTATTGCAAAATTCTTGCAATTATAACCCAAAAAATGTAAATGTGGTTATTTATAAAATAATTAAATATAAGTAGTGAAATTGGGTCATAAAATTGTTATAAAATAATTTGTGATGAAATTAGTGATTATTTATATAACAAAATACTGGGATAAATTAATTAAAAATCCATTAAAAATGCAGAAATTAAGGAAAAAATATTATTGATGCTAATGCATGGTTTTGGAAGTATATATGCATTTTGAAAATATTATAGGGAAAAATTGGGTATCAACAGCTGCCCCTCTTTACCCGGGAAGGATGAAAGAGTTGTCGGGTAAAGATATGATGGCCAATTTTGACCGAGTCGGATGATTTGAGAGACTTAGGCAGCACTCTAGTTTCTGAGATGCCTACATATCCCTGGTTTAACAGGAATTAGGCCGTGTGTAGTTCTAGATCCATAAGCGGAATCTACCGATAAAAATATCGCAAGGACGGATACAAGATTTTGGAATAGGTGAATGGTTGTGCTAAGCGGTCAAGTTTGAGATAGTATGAAGCAGTTTGAGCGGGATTACTCTGGTTGAGGTAGCAGTCGCTCGTTGGATAACCTGCAAGTAGGAGACGTACTACGAGCATATATTTGTGCGAAAATTTAAACATGATGTAGATTCCCTTCAGACCATGAGAATTGTCTTTCGACGGTTGAGGTTGACGTCCTTAGACCATGATGTCCTGGTCCATGAATTTTTCAGTGAGGGATTCGCAGGCCATGAAAATGATGCCTCCGAACCATGATGCCTTTGAATAATGATATGCAAATATGAGAGATCCTCAGGCCATGACATGGTGTCTTCCGGCTATGAGGATGATGCCTTTAGACAATGACACCTTTGGACAAGTTGGAAATTTCAGCCCTCATGATATGCAAAGACATGATGCTAGGAGCAACAAGACAGGGCTTAGTCTTGTATGAATTTGGGGGCAGAGCTTAGCCCGAAAGAAGAGAAAATAGATAGTGCCGGAGAGACGGTGCTTAGTCTCGGCAAATAAAAAGGCAATGATTGGCCTTATGCAAATAGGAGGCAAGGCTTAGCCTCATGCAAGATTCGGGACAGGGCTTAGTCCCATGCAGATGGAAGGCAGAGCTTAGCCTTATGCAGATATGGAGGAATGGCTTAGCCTCAGGCAAATATAGAGACAAAGCTTAGTCTCATGCAATGTTCGGGACAGGGCTTAGTCCCATGCAGATGAAAGGCAGTGCTTAGCCTTTTGCAAATATGGAGGCAGGGCTTAGCCTCATGCAAATTTGGAGGCAGGGCTTAGCCTCATGCAAGATTTGGGACAGGGCTTAGTCCCATACAGATGGAAGGTAGTGCTTAGCCTTATGCAGAAATGGAGGCAGGGCTTAGCCTCATACAAATATGGAGACAGAGCTTAGTCTCATGCAAGGTTTGGGACAAGGCTTAGTCCCATGCAGATGGAAGGAAGTGCTTAGCCATATGCAGATATGGAGGCAGGGCATAGCCTCATGCAAGATTCGAGACAGGGCTTAGTCCCATGAAGATGGAATGCAGTGCTTAGCCTTATGCATATATGGAGGCAGGGCTTAACCTCATGCAAGATTCGAGACAGGGCTTAGTCCCATGCAGATGGAATGCAGTGCTTAGCCTTATGCACATATGGAGACAGAGCTTAGTCTTATCCAAGGTTCGGGACAGGGCTTAGTCCCATGCAGATGGAAGGCAGTGCATAGCCTTATGCAGTTATAGAGGCAGGGCTTAACCTCATGCAAGATTTGAAGGCAGTGCTTAGCCTTATATATAATTGAAGGCAATGCTTAGCCTAATGTAAATATGGAGGCAGGGCTTAGCCTTATGCAAATATGGAGGCAGGGCTTAGCCTCATACAAGATTTGAGGGCAACGCTTAGACTTATGCAAATATGGAGGCAGGGCTTAGCCTCATGCAGAATTGAAGGCAGTGCTTAGCCTTATACAAATATGGAGGTAGGGCTTAGCCTCATGCAAGATTGATACAGAGCTTAGTTTCATGCAAAGAGAAGGCAGTTCTTAGCCTTATGCAGAATTGAAGGCAGTGCTTAGCCTTTATGAAAATATAAAGGCAGGGCTTAGCCTCATGCAAGATTGAGACAGAGCTTAGTCTCATGCAAAAAGAACATATTGTAGGTGATAGAAGAGTATTTCTTAGCTGGAAGTGGATTCAGTCTCGTTGTTGTTATGAAGGTTGTGATTTCGAGGCGTGCATATTCCTTGTTCCTGCATTCCAAGAAAAATCGTGAGTTCTGTAAGGGGGAGGTCGGTTCGTGCCTCCGTCGGCTTACTTGACTTGCTTTGGCTCGGTCTGAAGATCCATCATTAGGGGTAGCGTTTGCTGAACAGAGTTATTTCAAAAGCAAACATGCGTATTTTTCAAAGTCATAGCAAAAAATATGTTTTTAGAAAAATTGGTTAGATGACGTAGTGACTGTGACACGATCCGAGACATTGCGACTTCTCCTGCCGTAGAATTTTGAGGGTCCTCCTCAAAATTCTGCTCCATTAGACCGACAAACATTTCTGACTGCTGTATATGCTGTGATTGGTTGAACTTGTTTCAGAATTTTGAGGGTCCTTCTCAAAATTCTGCCCCAGTTTCTGATGGTGGGGAAAATAATTTTTTTATTGAATTGTGGCTGAAGCCACAGGGCTGCCTACATATCCCTTCTCAAACGGGAATCAGGTCGAGCGTAGTTCAAATACATCATATGCAGAAAACATAAACAGTTACACATAATATCGCTTGACTGCATCTGAATTGATTGGTTTTGACCAAACTTCTCCGTCCATTTCTACAAGTATGAGGGCTCCCCCTGTCAATAATCTGTGAACCATGTAAGGACCTTTCCAGTTGGGAGAGAATATCCCTTTGGCTTCATCCTGATGCGGAAAGATCTTCTTCAACACCAGCTGCCCCGGTGCGAACTGTCTCGGCTTGACTCTTTTATTGAAGGCTCTGGACATTCTGTTCTAATAAAGTTGTCTGTGACATAATGCATTCATCCTCTTTCCGAATCACTATCCTTTTGTCGCGTTGCCTCATTACATGTCACAGTTGCCGGTTCATCGAGATAGGAAATAGTAATGCTGTATAGATAAAGGTATGAGAGAAAAATGGTAATAGTAACCATTAATTCATTGAAAGTGTCAAACAAATGCGGTTTTCAATAATTAAAACATCGTTTTGGAATATTGGAAATATTATTTTAAACAAAATGCAAAAGGGAAATCATCATTCAGAAAAATAAAATAATGTTGTTCAGCCTTGCTACCCACAGACTCGTCGGGCCCTGGATGGTCTGACAGTCCAATTCTTGAGGAATGATCCTCATTCCATAGCTCTGATGGTAGGGCCTTCCTCTTCCTCCTCCTCAAAAATTACACATCAATCCATGTCATCATCTTCGAGGAACAGGTTCCTCAAGGCAGCCTTTGCTCTCCCTTTGCCTTTTTGTGGACTTGGAGGAGGAGAAGGTGGAGGGCCCCTGGATCTAGTATGATAAGCTGATGATGCCAGTATGCATGACCCAACCTTTCGGGAATGGGAATAATCAAAAGAAAGAAAGAAAAACAAAAGGTAGCCAAGTCAGTAAGAGTTCTGAAAAGAATATTTGCAATACTTAAACACATATTGCGGAATGTAAATTCACGTCCTATTTTGGGAGCCTCGTTGCGCCCGAGGTAGGCCTAGTGACAAGTTGTTTTGGAGAACTTAGATTCCAATAAATTCCTCATTTAATTAATATAAAAAACAGACGAATCCCAAAACTACACTAAGATAATAAAAGATAAGTCACTACTGACACTTGGCCTTATTACATTTGGAGAAGAAAATAAATCTAATCTACTTGGTCCCAGAAGGACCTTCCCCAGGATTGATCTTTCTGACTCCATCAATCAGGTCCCCCAGTTCGTGCATGCTCAATAACAGGTATACTCTTGCTAGATGTACTCCCTCGCCTCCTTCAACATTCTGGCAGAAAGATCTTCCCACCAATCTAGTAGCAGTGGTGGTATACTACGGACCATGCCGAACCTGGGGACCTCGTGCCTCATTTTCTTCAAAACAAATAAGGTTAGACCCTTTGCTCCTCCAGATCCGACTATTTATATATCCATGATTAGCATATTGGCATTTAGTTCTCCAAAATTAATGCACAAAATGTGGTTGCGTCGTTGGAATTATGGAAACCCCGGTGGACTTTTGGATAAGGTTTATCTTAAAGGGTTATTTTGTGGACAACATATTATTCCGGCTAGGTTTGACCATGATGCATGTATAGTTATAATCAGAGTAAGGTTGCTATGGGGGTCTAGACTGGTACCCTCAAGCGGACAACTTGAGGGGGAAAGGCACGGAACCGTCGATTGCACCACTGATCAACTAGTTTTCCCGCAAATAAGCCTTTCCGAATTTAAAGGGTGATATGTAGGAAGAACAACCACTCATCAAGTGTTGCTATAGGATTGATTACGCACGAGTGAAATATAATGTTGAGCATGATTTATGCAACAGTAAATAGCATGTTGTCACATATTTTCATGTTAGGAAAATAATAAATGCGGTATTTAATAATTGAAAGACGTTTAAGAAAAAGAAACAAAGAAATAAGTTAGTTTCTGCGGTAAAGGAAATCATAAATACTCAAATGGGCAATTAAATTCACATAAGGGGAAAGGGAAAGGGAAAGGGTGCACACATATTAACAAAAAAGAAGCATGCTTAAGACTAATTTACAAAAAGCAAGTTTGTTATGGAAAAAGCCTAAAATCCCCAGCAGAGTCGCCATGCTGTCGCTCCCCCTTTTTCCTCGCGGAATCGGGTTTCGACATTTTGGGACAACTTCTTTCCTTTTTTTGGGAAAGGGGTATGGAAATTGAAGAGTTTCCACCTAACGGATTTAAGGTGCGTTAGGTCACCTAATGCAAGTAACTCATGAAACCGGTTTACATTACTAGAGATTGGGTAAGGGTTTGAAATGACCTTGAGGGGAAGGTGTTAGGCACCCCTCGAGGTCCACAACGGTGGGTCCCGACCAAACTTATTTTGGTGAATTAGTCATTAAGCAAGTAAAGCAATTTAAGCACACATATGGATTAAAAAAGACACGGGAATAAATGGGTCCTATGTTTATTAGCCTATAGGATCATATCTGTGTAATACTCGGTAAACTTCCTCAACTAGAGGGGTTACACGTAGCATTAGCTCACAGGGCATCATATCCTTTACTACTCAATTACCCTCCCCTTGGTGGTTATATAAGCAATTCTAATTAAACGTACTCTAGGCGTGCATTACCCGTCCCTTTCCTTATGGTCCTGGAGGTGTTTAAGACCTCTAATTAAAGCAGTCCTAGACTCTCCTAAAGTGCTTAAAAGGATAAAATCTAAGCGACAACAAATAACATATAGGACTGTCATATAAAAGAACAATTAAAGGGCTCATGTTTATCTCCACAAATAAACACATAATTAGCACGTCTCAAACAACAAGATTTCAGATGTTTCAGAAAGGTCCTAGAACAGGGTATCTAGGTGAGCATGACAAGCAGAGAATATGCAGCATTGTGTTAAGGCGAAGTGATAGAAACCTAATCTGTTTGCCTACTGATTTTCGAATCTGTTAAATCTGGGCAGTTCACAAATAAGCAAAGGATAGTTTTACAATTTGCAAGATTTCAATTATCCTAAAGGATTGCCTGGGCGTGGAACATGATATCTAATTGTCAATCAGAGTCTTAATACTAACAAGCAATTTAAACAGGCAGTTTGAGTTCATTATGTCCTATAGGCATGCTGTCTAGGTGCTAAAAAATTAATCATAAATGTTACAGAGCTGGTTTTATATATTTATCTCTATAAGCATGATATCTAGGTGTTGGGACTGCTTTTTATACTATCTAGACATAGGCTCTACTGATTTTATGCAATATAGGCATGGTATTTATGCGAGTGCAATAAAAGTCCTAAAGCATGGTTTCTAATGCACATAAGAGAATGATCATGATTTTAGGCAGAATTAATAACAACCTAGTGACAGAATTTCCAAGAAGACATGAATATGCAGAACTCTGGAAAGCAGAAGTTTAGGACGAATGATATGATGCACCTATAAGCATGTTTTCTAGTGCACAAAACAATCTTATAAGCATGGTTTCTAATGCATACATAATCACAACAATCCTAGGAGCATGATTTCTACCCGATTTCCCCACAAAGCATATATAAAGGTCCCTCCCATTTTACTAATATCCCCAATATCTGTTTTACAAGAATTATTATTACAGGCCAAGAATGAATGAATTTCAGAAATGAAACTGTTATACTATAGGGAGCCTGGATAGGCCCAAAAGTAAACCTGGAGGGTCAGGCCTTCAACCAAATCCAAAGTATCAATATCTCATAGTGCCCAATAAGGTATCCTGGTGCGTCAAAGTTCCCAAGGGCCCCAGGGAACCCGACAATGCTCACACCAAGGATCCTTTAAAGAAAACAATTTTTTGTGCAGTGTGGAAGAGCCAGCCCCAGTGTGTCAGATTTTGAAGGAATGGATTCCTAGGCAGTACACACACTGGAGGGACAGAACTTAAGTAATCTAAGAGTAGAAGTGAGAGTGCTTGAAATAGTTGAGATGACTTTTTGGAAGACAGTATAGAGGTAAAATCTTTAGGAGTGAAAATACTTCAGGAATAGGAATAGTTTAGGAAAAACATATCAAGAGTGAAAAACATGTTGAAAACCTTTTGAAGGAAGGTTCAGCAAACAACAACATGGTCACAAAAGCATCACATTGCCCAGGTTCAACTTCAGTTTGTCAATTAGTTCTAGGTGTACAAACAGTTACACAAAAAGGAGCAGGGGTTGGGTACGCAAGACACTTGAAACAGGAGCACATAAGGATGATAAGAAGGAGAGCATTTTGAACAACAAGTACACAGAACAAGTAGGGGCTGATTGACAACCAGCAACCAAATTCATAGCATTAGAACACAAACTACTAACTCAGAGTCTTAATAGGGAAATCATACTTGAAGCTAAAGTGGTAATAGACAGTAAAGCATATAGAAAGAATGTAGGAATAGTCATGATGAGGACAGGGGTCTACTACATAGAATTAGTCATGCCAATTGGGGTTAATCAGATAAATTAGGAGTCTGAGATACTAAAATGAGCATGCTAGTTGAAGGAAGTAAATAGGAATTCAAGTAAATATGCTGGCTAAAGTAACAAACAAGAAGAATGAAACCTAGACATGCTGGCCAGGCAGTAAACAGAGTTAATTAGACAGTAGTTATGCTAGTATAGAAAGACACGACATTAATAGAAGTAAAGCAACAAGGAGCACATATATTTGAATCTCAGAATGACATTGTGATAGGAACGTACCAGTTAAAGAAGAAAAGTAGAAAGTAAAGTAGGTAGGATTCCACAGTCTAGCCTTGGCTTTCATCCGGCTAGACAAGCAATGAGCACAAGTAGCAGAAAGAGAGATGAGAGAATTTTTTGTGTGTGATTGAACTATTGTCCGTGTTTTAGGGGTAGAATAAGAGTGTATATATAGCACTTAGGGAGTAGGAAAAATAAGGTAAAGAAAGTCAAAATTCAATCAATTAAGGATAGTCAAATAATCACAGAATCAATTCCCATAAGGGAGTCCGGAATAGACCCCTTTAATTGGGGGTAATCAATTAACGGTCACAACAGGGATTCAATTAAGGCAAAGAATCCAAATCATACCTTATAGGGATACAGTAAAAATCCCTAAACTATCATCCACTAATTAAGGCAAGTAAAATAGGGAAACAGGTCACAAACAAGGAAACCAGTAACAATCCTAGCACATTGATTTTAACGGGGCAATTGATAGGGAATGATCAGTAAAAAAATCTTCAAAGGGTATTGATTTTATAGGAAAAGTTATTTGAACCCTTAAATAGAAATCAACCAAGTAAGAATCCCAAAGGTTTCTGATTTTAACATGAAATAAATTCATTCAGATCCTTAATAGGAGTCAATCATGTAAAATCCCACAAAATACTGATTTTAATGGGGAAAATCGTTTAGGTCCCTAAACAGAACAAGTTCATGTGACTGGTCAGAGAGATAAACACACTGTTGAAACAAAATTGAAGAAATCAGTAACACACAAAGACATTTTAGAGTTCGAGCATACATATATGTAAAGAGATGAATAGACTAAGTATTTGAAAGTAAAAACCTTTGACGAAAGTCTGGGAAGAACCCTAGTTTTAGAAAGAGTAACTAAAAATCGAAACAATTAAGTAAAACAAGAGATTTTAAAGGAAAACACCCAATAATACTCGAATCACCTCAGATCTATAATGATCTGAGAAGATTCTAACAATAGTGAACTAAGTTTTTTTCCAAAAAATAGTGAAGATGATGAGAATCGGTAAAAACCCACAGATTCATACTAAAAGCAAGAAGAAATCCATACTTACAAATGAAAGCGGCTTGAGACAGGCTGGTAAACAAATTCTTGGCGAGAACAGGTTGGAATTCCTTGAGGTTTTCTCAAGGACTCATGAAATCAAACAGCCATGGAGTATAGGAGACCGGTGGTGGTTAGAGAATGCACGAAAATACCATAGAAAAGAGGTTCTCGCTGGTGGCGGTGATTAGGGTTAGGGTGAGTTGAGAGAGAATTGGAAGGGTGAAGGAAACGAGT
Source organism: Nicotiana knightiana (assembly GCA_005239525.1). NCBI lineage: Eukaryota > Viridiplantae > Streptophyta > Magnoliopsida > Solanales > Solanaceae > Nicotiana > Nicotiana knightiana. The sequence goes on along the minus strand of ML395112.1, from coordinate 1,717 downwards.
GACGGCTGAATGAGAGGAATAAAGAGGGGGGTTGGGGTTGGTTGAATTAAAATGGTAAGTTTGATCGTGGATCGTTGATCTAAAAGATCATTGACCATGATTTGATGGGGGTTTAGGTCGGGTAGATACAAATTGGGCTTAAGGGGTTTGGGTTGGTATTATTAAGGCGTTTGAGCTGGTTTTAAAAGGGTTTTGGGCTAATATTTGAGGTGTTAGGTCTGAAAGTTGAAGAAATTAAGAGACTATTTGTTAAATATCCAATTTAATTGATAAAATAATTTATAAAAATAATTAACAAGTTATACAAATGATTTTCATGCATAAAATGATTTAAAATAATTACTCAACATTATAAAAATATAAAAAGCTATTTTCTGGTGAGATAATGTAATAATGCATGCATGAGCTATTATTGCAATTATAATCCAAAAAATATAAATGTGGCTATTTATAAAATAATCAGGCTTAGTATAAATATAAGTAGTGACATTGGGTCATAAAATTGTTATAAAATCATTTGTGATGCAATTAGTAATCATTTATTTAACAAAATACAAGGATAAATTAATTAAAAATCCCTTAAAAATGCAGAAAATATGGAAAAAATATTATTGATGCTAATGCATGGTTTTGGAAGTATATATGCATTTTGAAAATATTATAGGGAAAAATTGGGTATCAACAGCTGCCCCTCTTTACCCGGGAAGGATGAAAGAGTTGTCGGGTAAAGATATGATGGCCAATTTTGACCGAGTCCGATGATTTGAGAGACTTAGGCCGCACTCTGGTTTCTGAGCTGCCTACATATCCTTTGTTTCACAGGAATCAGGCCGTGTGTAGTTCTAGATCCATCATCAGAATATACCGATAAAATTATCGCAAGGACGGATACAAGATTTTGGAATAGGTGAAATGGTTGGCTAAGCGGTCAAGTTTGAGATGGTATGAAGGAGCTGGAGCGGATTGCTCCGGTTGAGGTAGCGGTCGCTCGTCGGATAACTTGCAAGTGATAGACGTACTACGAGCATATATTTGTGCAGAAATTTAAACATGATGCAGATTCCCTTCAGACCATGAGAATTGTCTTTGGACGGTTGAGGCTGACGTCCTTAGACCATGGTGCCCTAGGCCATGAATTGTTCAGTGAGGGATTTGCAGGCCATGAAATGGTGTTCTCGGGCCATGAAAATGATGCCTCCAAACCATGATGTCTTTGAATAATGATATGCAAATGTGAGATNCCCGAAAGAAGAGAAAATAGATAGTGCCGGAGAGACGGTGCTTAGTCTCGGCAAATAAAAAGGCAATAATTGGCCTTATGCAAATAGGAGGCAAGGCTTAGCCTCATGCAAGATTCGGGACAGAGCTTAGTCCCATGCAGATGGAAGGCAGAGCTTAGCCTTATGCAGATATGGAGGCATGGCTTAGCCTCATGCAAATATGGAGACAGAGCTTAGTCTCATGCTAGGTTCGGGACATGTCTTAGTCCCATGCAGATGAAAGGCAGTGCTTAGCCTTATGCAGATATGGAGGCAGGGCTTAGCCTCATGCAAATATGGAGGCAGAGCTTAGCCTCATGCAATATTCGGGACAGGGCTTAGTCCCATACAGATGGAAGGTAGTGCTTAGCCTTATGTAGATATGGAGGCAGAGCTTAGCCTCATGTAAATATAGAGACAGAGGTTAGTCTTATGCAAGGTTCGGGACATGGTTTAGT
>ML395107.1:24930-101279 GCA_005239525.1 Nicotiana knightiana | reverse complement strand
ATTCTGAGCTTATTATATGGATAAAGAAGAAATCTCCAGATTTGATCAAGCTATTGTGCTTGAATGGGTTGTGGTAGCACGGGCCGGTGCCCTAGATATTAAACAGTGATTTCAGGTAACTCCAGAGCAGTTCTTAGCACGTTCGAGGAAGAACGTCGGTTTAAGTGGGGAGAATGTAACGACCCGGCCGGTCGTTTTGAGTTCTAGCGTGTCGTTCAACGGGTTGAAGTCATGAGCAGCTCCGTTTCAGGTATTATGACCCGTGGGCATGGTCGTAATTGAATTCCAGGAAGTTTAGAGTTGATTTGGAAAGAAAATTCTCATTTCAGAAGCCTTAAGTTGGAGAAATCAACTAAGATTGGAATTTTGAGTAAACGACTTTGGAATCGGGATCTAAAGGTTCCAGCAGGTTCGTATGATGATTTCGGACTTGGGTGTATGTACGGATCGGGTTTTGGATAACCCGGGAGCATTTTGATGTATATTATGGAAGTTAGCATTTTAGAAGGATTTCATGAATTTGGCCTTGAAGTGCATATCAGTGAGGTTGATGTCCGTTTGAGATTCCGAGTATGTATGGTGATTCTGGAATTGGGAGCGCGATCGGAAGTGAATTTGGATGTCCGTAGATCGTTTTGGAGTCATTTGGCTAAAGAAAGAAATTTGAAGGTTTTTGGAAAATCCGTCCGGAAGTGGAAGTTTTGATATCGAGGTCGGAATGCGATTTCGAAAGTTGGAGCAGGTCCGTAATGTTGAATATGACTTGTGTGCAAAATTTGGGGTCAATCGGACGTGATTTGATAGGTTTCAGCATCAGATGAAGAAGTTTGAAATTCTAAGTTCTTAAAGAATTGGATTTGAGTGCGATTCGTGATTTCGACATCAGTTGATGTGATTTGAGGACTCGAGCAAGTCCGTGTCATGTTTTGAGACATGTTGGTATAATTGGACGGGGTCCCGGGGGCCTCGGGTGGATTCTGGGTGGTTAACGGATCAAAGTTGAAGTTGGAAAAGGGCTGAAGCTGCTGCCATCTGGTGTAATCGCACCTGCGTGGATTTGGCCGTAGGTGCGGCTTGGGAGCCGCAGGTGCGAGTATGGGCTTGGCTTGGCTGGGGACCACAGGTGCGATGGATATTCTGCACCTGTGAAGTCGCAGGTGCGGACAGTGGGGCGCAGGTGCGAGTTGGGCTGAAGATGAGGAGAACCGCAGGTGCGGGTCGCACCTACGGGATTGCAGGTGCGAAAATCGACCTGGGCAGAATATTTTAAAACAAAGATTTGGGGTAATTGTCTTCATTTTCTTCATGGTTTAGGCGATTTTTGGAGAGCTTTCAAGGGAGATTTCACCAAGCATCACGAGGTAAGTGATTCCTTCTCATTTTCAAGTTAAGTACAAGATTTTATGCATGGATTAGGCATGGAAATTGGTAGGAAATGGGTTTTTTTTTTAAGAAAAACCTAGAAAATGAAAATTTGGATTTTAGCCACGAATTGAGCATGAATATTTGAGTAAATTATATATTTGAGTTAGTAAGGCTATGGGTAGGATGTATGTTCGAGAAATTTCAGATTCCGGGCATGTGGGCCCGAGGGCATTTTGGTCATTTCTCCGAGCGGGGTTGGGAAAGTATATAATATGAATTTGTTGTGAGTATTAGGATGAATTTTCAGTGCTTTGTCATTTATGTGGTAGTTTCGGAGCGTTATGCGTCTGTTGGAATCATCAGAAGGGCTTGGAAGCCGGTGTTGGAATTTCGGAGCGAGGTAAGTCTCCTTTCTAACTTTGGGAGGGGGAATCGTCCCCCTAGGTGAATTAATTCAGTACATGCTATTATATTCGGGGGCTACGTGCGCACGAGGTGAGGGGAGTACGTGTGTAGCTACTATTATGCCATGTCCGGGTAGCCTAGGACCCACTAACATGCTTTATGTGTGTACCTGTCACCCTGCCTGTAATATTAAACTACTAATATGACCGAAAACGTAATTAAATATCTAAAAGAAAGTCATATCTCATATTGTTAACCTGCTAAAAAGAGAATTTGTTTCCGCTGTGAATATATGTGTACCTGGACTGGGTTGTATCATGGAGTATTACTAAACTTGACAAATGAGTTTCGAAAACAAAGATTTCAAAACCTATATTTCGTATTTTCTTTAATAAAGATTTTACCACTTTCCCGAGAAAAACGGTTTTCTTGATAAAAATACGAATTTATTATGTGGATATGTGTAACTTTGGGTGCCTGAGTCGCTTGAGTGATTCGCTAGCAAGAAGACCCTGTATTTGTGTATGTATTCATATGAGCACCTGAGTCGCACGTATGATTCGCGAGCAGACTAGCCGTATTATGTTAACCGCGTCGCATGATCGATTCGCGAGCGGGGAAGATAGATGCATCTATGGTTCGAGCCGGTCGACCCCTCGGCAGTGCACTGTTTATTATTGTTGGTTCACACCGTTCGACCCTCGGCATTGCCTGCGCATGATATTTGCTGCGTAGTTGTTATCATATTTGCCTGATTTTTGGCCTGAAATGTTAAATTGTCGATTGAAATGACAAAGACTTTAGTTTATTAAAAAGACTTTTTGGAAGAAGTTGTTCCTTCCGTTGATTTATATTATTTGATTAAATCACCACCTTGATTAATTATAAATATGATGAAGATATAAAGTGTTAAATGTGAACGAAATTGAAGAATGTTTAAATCCTGCTTTATAAACTGCCTATGATAAAACCATGCTCAGTGTCACTCCTAAATATTTTAAATGGACCTTTAGTAAGTGTCTAATTTGACCTCTCGTCACTACTTCTCTGAGGTTAGGCGAGCGACTTACTGAGTACACGTTGTTTTTGTACTCATACTACACTTGCTGTGCATTTTGTTGCACAGGTACCTACATAGCATAGTGATTGATTTGGAGACTTGGACGAGCTGCATCATCTGGAGGCGTTTGCAGCTGACAGAGTCCCCCTCCTACTGTATTATTATTATTTTACATCCCTTGTCCATATTGTAGTTCAGACAAGCTTTGTAGTATTTGTAAAATTCTTAGAAATTGCTCATGTACTTGTGACACCGGGTTCTAGGATATGTATTGGGATTTAATTGTTTAAGTGAAATCTTTAGATCACTGTTTTTAAATGACATAATTCTATTTGCTATCATATTTTAATTTACGAAAATTTATTTATTTGATTATGAAATGCAAGAAAAGGTAACGGTTTCGAAAATGTTAAAACATGAATGTATTTCAACTAGTTAAGGATTTGGCTTGCCTGACAGTGGTGTCCGGCGCCATCATGACCTATGGATTTTGGGTCGTGACATCAACTGAACTACACGGTGACAGAAAAGGAAATGTTGGCAGTAGTGTTCTCCCTTGACAAGTTCAGGTCTTACATGAATGGGGAGAAGGTGGTTGTGTACACTGATCACGCAGTGATCAGATACTTGGTTGAGAAAAAAGAGTCTAAGCCGCGCCTTATTCGTTGGGTGTTGCTTCTTCAAGAATTTGACTTGGAGATTCGTGACCGCAAGGGCACGGAGAACCAAGTCGCTGACCACTTGTCACGTCTTAAAGGCGCTGAGAATGCAATTGAATTGGAGGATATTCTGGAAACCTTTCTAGACGAGCAGCTACTCGCCATGAGCGTAGAAGATGTGCCATGGTATGCAAATATTGCAAACTACCTGGCTAGTGGTATTGAACCTTATGAACTCTCTTCTGTTCAAAAGAAAATATTTTATCGTGATTGCCGCAATTACTATTGGGATGAACCTCATTTGTTTAAAATTTGCATTGATAACATGATCCGGAGGTGCGTCCCCGAGATAGAACAATTTTCTGTTTTGAAGGCTTGTAACGCATCTCCATATGGAGGACATTTTGGAGGAGTTCAGACAGCACCTAAGGTGTTAGAGGCCGGGTTTTACTGGCCTACTGTGTTCAAAGATGCTCACCAATGGGTGAAGGGCTGTAACGAATGTCAAAGGACGAGAACATATCCCGTCGTCATGAGATGCCCATGAATCTAGTACAAGAAGTGGAAGTGTTTGATGTATGGGGGATAGACTTCATGGGTCCCTTTGTCAACTCCTATGGCAATAAGTACACACTTGTTGCTGTAGACTACATGTCCAAATGGGTAGAAGCTACAGCGTTCCCCACCAATTATGCAAGAGTGGTGGTGGGGTTCTTGAAGAAAAACATATTCACCCATTTTGGGACCCCAAGGGCTATTATTAGTGACAGATGCACTCACTTTTGCAATCGTGTCTTCGAGAAGCTGTTGGCCAAGTATGATGTGCCACACAAGGTGGCAACCCCCTATCACCCTCAGACGAGTGGGCAGGTTGAGGTATCAAACCGTGAAATCAAGAGTGTGCTGACCAAAACAGTAAACGCCACCAGAACTGATTTGGCGAAAAAGATTGATGACGCACTCTAGGCCTATAGGACTGCATTTAAAACACCAATTGCTATGTCTCCGTACAAGTTGGTATTTGGTAAGGCCTGTCACCTGCCTGTGCAGCTAGAACATCAAGCGTGGTGGGCATTAAAGCAGTTGAACATGGATCTCGATGCTGGGGGAGAAGATCGAGTCACAAAGTTGCATAAGTTGGAAGAGTTCAATTATCAAGCATTTGAAAGCACAATGCTATATAAAGAGAGAATGAAGAGGTTACACGATAAAAACATTGTGGACCGAAATTTCAAACCCGGAGACAAAGTATTGCTCTACAATTCAAGATTGAGATTGTTTCCGGGTAAGCTCAAGTCCCGATGGTTTGGACCATTCAAAGTGGTCGAAGTGTTTCCTTATGGTGCTGTGGAAATTGCTGCTAAAGATGGGTCTAACGCCTTCAAGGTCAATGGAAAAATATTGAAAATGTATGTGGGGATGAATGAAACCAGTGAGCTGGCTATGGTGCATCATTTTGAACCTCAGAGGCCGAGCGAACCTTAATTGCGCTCTTTCTGCGTTGTGCCGCGATGGTAAATCAGGCGCTTCATGGGAGACAACCCATTGATTGTTGTATTGGTCGTGCCGTGACATTAAATCAAGCGTTGGTTGGGAGGCAACCCAATACATATAGTGTTATTGTATAAAATACTAACATATGCAGGTGTACGAGAAAAGGGGTGAACACAGGACCCCAAGAAAGAGGAAAACAAAAGAATTTTCTGCTGACGCCTGGACTAGCACGCCCGCGCTAAGCTAGCGCTAAGGTCGCGCTAGTCAGGTTTTACACTGCCTCACATACTTCGGCACTAGCGCGGCCGTGCTAATCTCGCGCTAGTAGGGTTTTACATTGCCTCTCTTACTTCTGGACTAGCGCACCCGCGCTATTCTAGCGCTAAGGTTGCGCTAGACCGTCTCGACACAAGTAAGGTTCGGGATAAAACTTTTTTTTATTTTGTTATTTTCTTGTGGTAATTTTCCCAACCACCCAATTAATTCCCCCCCCCCCCCCAAAAACCGACACAATTCTTATCCTCCTTCCTTCTCACAATAGAACCCCACCCTCCCATAGACCCTTTCCCTTCTTCTTCTTCTTTTCCTCCCCAAATGCAGGCAAACCCACTCAAGCACTCCCATATCTAAGTCTTCTTCAACCCCCATTACTCCATATCCATCCTTCAACTCTACAATTATGTACTTCTCACCTTAATTTTCTTTCTTTATTTTTAAATTTATTTTTGTAACTTTGTTTTTCTTTTCCATTGTGTACACAACTTGTAGCATTTTCTTATTTGGTATCCATAATGAGTAGTAGTTGATTTGTACTGAAAAGAGATGACATAGGGAGTGTGGGGTGTTGTGAGTATGTTTGGGTTATTGTGGTGGTGCTTCATATCCATTATTGAGTGCTTGGGGTTTAAATTGTTAATGCCCACCATATGTTTGTAAAAAGGACCCAGTGGAGGGAAATAATGTGAGCAATTTTGTGGTGAAGTCTGAGTAACAATAGTTGGGTCACCCTGTTGTACTCAGCTAATACTATGCTAATTGTAGGTACCATGCCTCCACGCAAGCGTCAAGCCACAGGCGCCTCCTCAAGTCGTCCAGCAAGAGCCTCCACCGGAGGAAGGCCCCGAAAATCAGTTGATTCGAGGCCTTTCAATAGACACAAGTTTGTCTCAGCGAAGGCTCAGGACAGACTCGATGAAAAAGAGGATAAGACAGCTATACCTGAACAGGGCATAGACTCTAAAGTCATCAGGATGAACTGCCCGAGAATGTACGAGGTGTTAATGCATCATCGCATGGACGTTTTCTTTGAGGAACCTGATGAGGCAAATGCCATGATTGTTAGGGAATTTTATGCCAACGCTCCGGAGCATGAAAAATATGCGGTAAGAGTGTGGAGAAGGCCAGTTAATGCGTTAATGAAGTACATTCAGACAATGTACATGCTACCTCCACCAGCAGTTGGTTACGTCAATGCCTACAAGACCTATAGTGAAAAAATGACTCTCTAGGATACGTTCACCCCGACCATCTGTCGACCGGGCGTCGCGTTGAAGTTGTACAAGTATGGAAACAAATTCCACTCCTCGGCCCTCAAGTTTGAGGCCAAATGCTGGTTGTACCTGATCAATAGCCGAGTTTTTCCATCCAAAAACACTTCGGAGGTGAACATTCCTAGAGCGTGTTTGATTTGGTGCTTCATGGTAGATGCGCCATTCGATGTGGATCGGTTAATTCATGAGGATATGTTTGTCCGCATTAAGTTCCAAAGGTATGGGTTCTTCTACCTATCCCTTGTCACTCGATTGTGCGCTGTGGCTGGGGTGCCAGGCGACTTTGCTGTAGATGGCCGGGTGCCTGAGGTGCATCCTTTCAAAGCTGAAAGAGTTACTACGGGAAAGGAGGCAGTGGCGGCTGATGAGGAATTAGTGGGGCATGACTCCGAGGAAGATGAAGCAGAGGAGGAGCATCACCAGGGAGGTGAGGAAAATGAGCACATGGAGGAGGAGCAAGCTGTGGACGTTGGAGGCCCGTCTAGGGCCAGTCGGGGACATCAGTTGGATCACCTGGAGCAAGACGTGGTCGGGTTGAGAAACTCAATGACTGAACTGGGGACCCGAGTTGATGAGATGGACACCCAGCAAAAGAAGTCTGAAAAGAAGATTATGGGCTGGCTACGCGCCCTGGGTCGTGCTTGCAACGTGAACCCAGACACTGTCTCCGACCAAGATTGAGCTGTCAGGTAAGTCCCCTTACCTTACTTTGTCTTTTCATTGTCCATGAGGACATGTCCTCATTTTAAGTGTGGGGTGGGGGATGGTTTCCCTGCTTGGTTGTATGTTGTACAAGTTATGAATTAATTGCTTTAGTTTTTTTTTAACTTGGTCGAATTGTAGTTTTGTTTTATGTTTTTTTTTGTAGTTGTTTGTTAGGTATAGTAAATGAAGTCATCTTGGCCCGACGACCGATCCCTTTGGCGGGGTTCTTGAGGGTCCAAGTCGATCAAAAAACATAAAAAACTAGTGGACTCTTTCTGATGACGAATTTCTTAGGCAGTTCTTGAGGGAGGTTAGTCCAAAGAAAACACAAAAAAAAGATTTTTGTCTTTTTCCTTTTTAGGTATTGTAGTAACTCTCCCTTGGTTTTTCTTTTGACCGTGGTTCTTTTCCAAGGGTTTAGCTTGAACCGGGTATAGCTAGCTTCTTCTTTTATTTTTTTTAGTTGTTAGGAATCCTTTGGGCAAGGTGCTGAATGACAAAATGCTACCCTTAGTGTGTTACACCCAAACACCGTGAATCCTAGAGTGTGACGCTTAGGATCACCTGTTTACTCTTGTAGAATGCCTTAATGGTGTATGTTGTAACTAACTTGAATGCTCAATGGAGTGTTTTGATGAACCAATTTGGATTGAATTATGTGCCATGTGTGTGTGAGGTATTTTGCATCTATTCTATGTCTGCATTTGGTACCTAGAACTTTCCCCATATGTGTACAAATCGAAATAGAAGTTTATTTAGTCTTAGAAGGGATATAAGCATTTCCTTGTTAATCCAGACACAAATATATACCCACCTGAATATAATTAACCATAGTCAAACCCTTTGAGCTTATAAGCATGTCTCTTTGATAACCACATTATGAACCATAACCAATTATTTGAATAGCCTGTCTGTTTGAACCCGGTACTTCTCATGAGCACTTGAATTGTTAGCAGATATGTAAAAGTCAAAGTGTGGGGTGGTGGTTTGATTTGTAAGGAAAATCAAGGAAATAGAATGAAAAATGCAAAAGTGAAGCCCACTTAGAAAGAAAAAAGAAAGAAAGAAAGAGGACAATAAATACATGTAGTCCTTGATAATTAGTGGCATGAAAGAGAAAGTTGCACCTAAAGAATAGTGGGAAAATTATGAAGTAAAGTATGGTGAAAGTTCTGGCCAAGCATGAAAATGGGCTGAAGGTTAATTTAATTGTATTAAAAGTGCTTAGGGAGGTTAGTCACTATACCCAAATGTATCCTACCCGTCCCTAAGCTTACATTACAACCAAATAAAGACCTATTGATCTTAGACTGAATGAACTCAATTAGTAGAGTATTACACTACGGGCAAGCCTCTGGCGTATCTGTGTGACATATGAATGTTTCTTTTGAGAGTGAGTGAATTCTTTTGATTTAAAGTTCCTGTTGCTCTGACTATTATCTTTTATGGAACTACTCTCAATTGTGTGAAGTGAGGGCATATTATTTATGAAAAAGAGGTAAGTCTTGACCTTCGTGTAGAGTATTTCGAGGAAGTAAGAGTATAGCATGGCATGTGAGAACAATTGCTTGAGGCATAGATGTTACATTGCTAGGTACAATGCTTGTAAAATGTTTGTGGTGTGACACCGTAGGGGAGTGTTTGATGCAAAGAAACCTTGTAGGATATAGTGGATTGCTCGAGGTCTAGCAATAATTTTAAGTGTGGGGTGTTGATAATAGGCTGAATTCACATAGTTTAGCATATATTTATACTCTAACTTAATGATTCTTCACGGTCTTAAGTGTGTTAAATGATGATAAATTGTCTCTAATGGTAATTTTTGTGTTTCACAGGAGTACAATAAGCTATTGAGGACTTATGACGGTGATCCAGGCGAACTTGAAGAATAACATGCCATGGGGTAAGTCCGAGGTGATTTGAAGGCTACACTAAGTGATCCCATCGAAATGCTAGTCCACATGAAATACTTCAAGCCACCAGTAGATATCATTTACTTAGTCATCTAAAACTGCCAATGCTGCCTAAGAATTTTGACCTTCCTTCCAGAACTGAAGCATGAACTCACACATGCAAATCTCGACTCTACACAACGTACCGCATACACCATGCCATCCTATGATAAATATGGAAACTTCATAACCCTTCCAAGCCACAAACAACTACGTACCCAACTAGCCAAGAACTTACATTTGATCCCATCTAAAAGAAAAATCACTATACCTCTCATGCTTCTTACGCCAGTAGAAAATACACATCTCTAACCGTGGTAGAAACCATTAGGAACTATTCGAATCCCATTTGTAAAACACCAAACCGTCAGAACTGAATCCTTCTAACTCAACCATGCTACGCAGGTCACCAACACCCAGAGCATTTCTAGGAAACACATGTAGAAATTCATTGCCTCATAAGCACCCAAAGAACTAATCATATCCCTTACCATGCCGATCCGACCCACTACAAAGCTGTCCTATTTATCCAATTTCCTTCTGACTTATCCTCGAATTGATAATTCTCCTTGTCATAATACTGCAATTCTCAACCTAGACTCACCACACGATACCCAAGCATAAGACCACACAATCTAAAGCTCATAATCCGCTGAATACTCTCTCAAATATCCCTAGATGCACCTTATTCAAAATACTTACCCCGAAGAGACTTCCTGCGAATCTAACACCATTACCTTCACCTTCCTGATACTGATATGAAGAATACATGATAATGTAGAAATGCCACAAGTTTTGACACTCTCCAACATAAATCTCAGTTCTAGCCAATTACACATCTTGAAGATTTCCAACTGTTATATATAAACCTCGAATCCATCAGAACCATTCTCGAGAGTCATCCACTCTACACAAATCTCAATTAAACTGATCAAACAGATCCAACGACCTGACCCCATTTGCACACCAACATCCTAGGAAGTAACCCACACTTTGAAGCTACCAGAAAATTCCTACTCCGCACACACTACACCATTTACAGTTACAACTCAATCATTCGATAAAACCCATCTACCAATAAAGTACATTACCACCGGTATTAAAAAATTTCCATTACTCGAGTCTTCTCAGACTCCTCCTCTACGTCATAACTCATTCAATTGTATACCCCAAACTTAAACCAATACAACACATAATCGGGAAACCAACTAATCATTAGCAAACTCCTCCACTTGGCTCAAAGCCATAGATCATAATAAGCAATAACTCTAAATGCCCATACGCTATCACTGCCACATTACCGCAGTGGGATTCAACTAAATCCTTCATAATCTCATACATAACTCAAACCATTAAACATCCCAAGTCATCTCCAACCTCGCATTCACCATTGCAATAGCCGTGCCAACTCTCACAAGTGATCTAAACTCAAATTGCAACATATATCAATTGCTGGTAAAAGAGAACTTGCTACAAAACAACATAAGAGGTCTTCCCATACACTCACAACTCGAAGCCATATGCCAACTCCAGACAGAAGTCAAACACTCAACGGACATATAAGTCCCCAAATACATGTACTCACACAACGAAATCTCAGCACTCAATCTACAGACGGAATCCGACCTCAAGTCCTCCAGACTGGCCCATTATCAACATGCTAAAATCACATCTCGTCCATGGAATTCACAAGCCATCGATGCACAACTGATACCAAGTGCTCACATACGCGTTCGAATACATGAAAGGAGCTCAAAGAATTACGCTTCAGGTTGAAGTAATGGATTCTCACGATAAGAGTTCAAGAATGTGAGATTTTTCCTAAGGGTTCTGTAGCCTCTCGAAGATAAGTACATACGTCTCCGTACCGATCCGCAAGACTCTAAAAAACCTGCTTATGACTGGTGAGACCTATTTAACCTAGAGCTCTGATACCAACTTGTCAAGACACAAATTCCCAACCTTAGGGTTCGTGATGGCGCCTGTCGTGAAATCAGGCAAGCCGCACATTTCATTTATTAAAAGTCCTTTTCAGGAAGATCACCACATTTACAAAAAGAGTCTCGCTGATATAAAGTATCTAAGAATTGGACATCATTAATATCATGAATAAAAGAACCCCGATCCCAGATCTAGTGTCACCGCTTCATGAGCTGCTACAGCATAAGAATGTCAAAATACGAATTGGACAACATAGGCTGAAATAATAAAAGTGCAACAGGAAGATAGAGAAGGAGAAGGCGAGGCTGTGATCACCGGCTGCTACCTCGAAGACTCTGAAAGAAACTCTGACAGCCGTTCAGCAACCATTACCGGGTCCCGATGTACCTGGATCTGCACACGAGGTGCATGGGGTAACTTGAGTACACCAACTCAGAAGTAACGAACCCAAACTATAGGCTGATAGGTATTGACAGACTAAACCTCAATAATTAAATCATCAGCGTACAAAATTTAGGCATATTCACAGTTTATCAGAAAATAACAACAGAATATGCTAGATATACCTCAATATGATTGGCATGCCAATATGTCACAGTGTGAAAATGGACATAGTGCTCACAACTCTCCCACAGAAGTCCACCCAGTACTATATATGGCTCTCAGGCCCAGGGAAGTTCCATCCCAGAATATGCATAAACACCGGTGAACGTAGTCACTCCATACTGAGGAAAAAGGCCAGTCCAACCCCACGGAGAAGATCCATCTCCGGAATACAACACTCGGACAAAATTCATGTCCAGGGACGATCCATCCCTCATAACATCAGCTTCGGACAATATCCATGTCTAGGGAAGATCCATCCCTCACATAACATCAACTTCGGACAAGATCCATGCCCAGGAAAAATCCATCTCTCATCATCAATTCGCTCACCGGGGGTGTAAAGACTCCGGAGGGGCCCTAGTTGCCCAAGCACCATATCAAGCCAACGAAGGCATGATTTAAGTATCGCTGCGATGTGCAGTCCGATCTCATAACTGGATCTCAGCCTCACTCAGTCATTACTCTCCAGTCTTACTCACATGGATCACAGATGTATCCATCATCCCGAAACAATGATAAGTATGCATATAATTAACAATAGTGAGACTGAGGTATGAAGTGATATGCTATAACAGGACTGAGTATATGGAATCAAATAAATCACAAATGAATAAGAAATATATGACCACTCGGGTCTTAACATTTTCGGCGTGAAGCCTAGCATTTATACTTAACATGATTTCTAACATGTTCACAATTACCACATTAATAGAAGCACATATATCATCAGGGAATAATCACTAAGCGGTGCCATGGGATGAACCAGGTCACAAGTCTCACAGTGCATATCCGCACGCCCGTTACTTGGCATATGCATCACCAATTCTAATCACATAACAAGTAGTTCGGGGTTTCGAACCCTCAAAACCAAGTTTGGAAACGTTACTTACCTCAAAATCGCTAAAATACTACTCCGCAATGCCTTTGCCTCTAGATTCGGCCTCCAAGTGCTCCAAATCTACCCAAAATTAGATTTATACCATTATAATATGCCAAGGAATGAAACCCAATCGAAGTTTATCAAAATTACTCAAAAATCCTAAAGTTGGCCAAACCCTACCCCCGGGCCCACGTCTTGGAATTAGATAAAATTTACAAAACTGAAATCCTTATTCTCCCACGAGTCTACCCATATAATATTTACCAAAATCCGACCTCAAATACCCATTCAAATCATCAAAAGAATTTCCCAAATTTTCCTACCATTTTCCCCCAATTTCCAGTTTGATTCCTTAAATTACATGATAAAAATCAAGACTAATTCATGAAATTAGGCCAAAAGTGATTGAAGAACACTTACCACAAGAATCCCACTGAAAATCTCTTCAAAATCCTCCTTCTCCCGAGCTCTCTAATGGTGTTTTGAGTTATGGCCTAAAACCCTTGTTTTGAACTTTTAAACTTTCTGCCCAGACCATTTTTCTTCATTGAGAATGCGGACTTCTAGTCGCGATCGCAGAGACTAACCAACATGCACCCAAAAGTTACTTCTACGCTAACGCAAAGTCACCCACGCGATCGCAGTGACTAAGCTGCCCAAACACACCCTTATGCGACCGCAGAGAGTAAAATCCTGCCTGCCTCTACTTGTGCTACGCGATCACAATTGCTCTCACGCGATCGCAGAGAACACATACCTATTGTATAAAACCAGAAAACCAGCAACACCTAAGGCCCTAAATTGCCCGTTTGAGCATTCGAAACACACCCGAGGCCCTCGGGACCTCAACCAAACATACCAACAAGTCCCATAACCTCATTCAAACTTATTCGAGCCTTCGAAACACCAAAAACAATGCAAAAACACTAAAATCACCTCAAATTCATGCCTATGAACTTTGAAACTTCTAAATTTCACCAAGGATCCCGAAACCATCCAAAACACATCCGATTGACCTGAAAATTTGCACACATATCCAAAATGACATTACGAACCTTCTCCAACTTCCGGAATTCCATTCCGACCCCGATAGCCTATTTTGCCCTGCCGACCGAAAATTGCCAAAAACTAACTTTCGCCAATTCAAGCCTAATTCTATACCGGACATCAAAACCACATTCCGAACACACTCCTAAGTCCCAAATCACCTAACAAAGCTATTCGAGCTATAAAATCCATATTCCGAGGTCGTTTACCCAATAGTCAACTTTTGGTTGACTTTTTTAACTATAAGACCAACTTAAGAGACTAAGTGTCTTATTTCTCTCCAAAAATTGCTCCGAACCCGATCCAACCAATCTAAAACAACATAATGAAGCTGAACCACACATAATGAAGCAAAAATGAGGAAACAGGGATATTACTCTTGGAACAACCGGCCGGGTCGTTACAGTAGGTAATCTCCCATGTAACAATAACCATAGGCTAAAGATAGCCTTAGGTCGAGAAAAGTTCTGAAACATCAAACTCTTCCCGTCCACTCTTGGTAGATCTCCTAGTAGCTGTAAGTATAACTGTCTGATAGTATCCTTGTTACCCCTTGAAGGCTGAGTTTGTTGCAATATATCTCTTGAAGCAATTATCCTTCTAACCATCCAACTAGCCTATTTTAGAATTGGCATATTCTGAATCTGTTGATTTTTAACATAGTAAGAATTGATCCATCTAATCCACAACTTATTTTCTTTATGATCTAAGTCCCAGAAAACTTTAGCAATTGCTGCTTTGTTCCAAAACAGTAGATTAATGAGATTCAAACCACCAGCAACCTTTGGAGTACACATTTTATCCCAAGCCACATAACTCTTCTTAGTAATAGTATTACTACCTGACCATATATAGCTTCTACATATAGCCTCAATCATCTTCAGCACTTTCACAGGTAGTATAAACAACTAAGCCCAGTAGGATTGAATGCCAAAAATAATAGATTTGACTAGTTGCACTCGACCAGCATAAGACAATTTCTTTGCAGTCCATAAGGATATCTTCCCTGTGATTCTATCTATTAAAGGCTACCATTGGATGGATGCAATTTTGTTGGTAGACAGAGGAATGCTTAGATATTTTGAATGGTATCTCTCCCTGTACAAAACTAAGATGATCCAGAATTTTCTTCTTCACTTCCTGCTTCACTCCACCAAAGTATATTGAACTTTTACCTAGATTAGCTTGTAATCCAGATACTTTAAAGAATTGAGAGAAATACTGATATAGAGTAACTATGGAAGTTAGATCACCTCTGGAAAAAAGAAGAAGATCATCAGCAAAACTCATAATGCCAAGTTTTTTGCACCTGGGATGATACTGAAACTTGTTCTCTTTCCTCAGCTCAGTAAATGATCTGCTCAAATATTCCATGACAATAGCAAACAAGAAAGGAGGGATATGATCTCCTTGTTTGAGATCCTTAGCAGCTTCAAAAGGTTTAGTAGTTTCTCCATTTACAAGCACATTATAGCTAACTGTTCTGATACACTCCATGATCCATTTGACAAATCTATCAGGGAAGCCAATCTCCTCCATCACCTATTGTAGAAAGATCCATTCTACCGAGTCATATGCTTTCTGAAGGTCAATTTTAATCATGCATCTAGGTGATATTTGAGCTCTAGTATAAGACTTTACTAATTCATGAGCCAATATAACATTATCAACAATCTTCCTGCCAGGAACAAAACCAGCTTGAGATTCACAAATTATACTTGGCATGATATTTTGGAGTCTAGTAGCTAGTATCTTGGATATCATTTTATACAAAACTGTACAACATGCAATTGGAATATATTCCTTGACTGTGGAAAGCTTAGAGACTTTAGGTACTAGAGTAATGGTGGAGAAATTCACTAGTTTATACATCTTAGAAGTTAGGAAGAACTCTCTAATGGCTTCTTTGACTTGATTACTGATGATGTTCCAGGACTTCTTGAAGAAAACAAAATTATATCCATCAATTCCTGGTGCTTTATCATCTCGAATTGCCTTAAGGCTCTCCAAAATATTCTTGATCAGTTACTTCTGCACAGAGGTCTCTTCTTTGATGCTGAGTTAAACTAGGACCATTGGCCATGTACATTCTATTTATGGATGGAAGTGAATTTGCTGCTGATCCCATTAGTGATTTATAAAAACTCAGAATTTCCCCTTTAATAGCTTCAGAGTCAGTTACCTTATCCCCAACACTTGTGGTTATTTTAGTGACATGTTTCCTTTGTGACCTGTCTTTCATAACAGCCGTGGAATATTTGGTGTTAGAATCCCCCAGTTGAATCCGTTGTGCTCTTTCCTTCTGCTGCAATACACTCTCTTCAATCATAGACTATTTTTCCAAGTTGAGTAGAGTTTCTTTCTCCCTTTGCAATAAAACATCTGAATAAGTTTTTGTAATCTGCTCTTGTATGTCTTTTAGTTCCACTCTAGCTTTTTCAATTCTCTGAGCAATGCCCTTGAAATCCTTAGCATTCAAAGCTTTTAGAGGAGCTTTCAATGCTTTTAATTTATTCCATAGTGACTTCATAGAACCAGTAGTACTTGATGAATTCCAAACAGATGCCACAATCTGAGGAAACTCTACATGATTAGTCCATACATTGAAGAACCTAAATGGAACTTTCCCAGTCCAAGAGGAAGCTGCTAATGTTATCACCATATGAGTATGATCAGAAATTTGAGGAATATCATATACAGTCTCCATATGGATCCACTTCATCATCCACTCATAGTTACCAAAAATTCTGTCTAATCTGCTGCGAACCTTATCATCTCCAGGTTGTTTGTTTGTCCAAGTATAATACTCACCTTTCCAAGGCAATTCATATAATCCTTTCTGTTGAAGGCACAAGCTAAACTCTTGAATTTTTGAATAGCTGACATTATTACATGAGAGTCTATCATTAGGATATAAAACAACATTAAAATCCCCTGCAACTAACCATGGACTTGTGATATTTGTTGAAGATTCTTCCATAAAGCTCTTCTTTGTTCTATTCCATTAAATACATACACAATAGTAAGATAACAGTATATATACCCCTTTCTACTTCTTACTAGACAATGAATCATTTGAGGATCATCATTAATTCCAGTAACCATGATATGATTAGTATCCCATAGTAACCAAACTCTACCATTCCTAGCTTCATTATAATTAGCTAGCATACCCCATCCAGGAACAAGATACTTTGATTTTCTTTGGGCATTATCTTCTTTCACCTTGGTTTCCACTAAGCCTACTAACTTTATTTTATTGCATCTAATATTCTCGCTAACTTTCTTTTGTTTGTACCTTTTATTCACACCTCTAATATTCCATAATAACCACTTCATCACTGATTACTTGTTCCACCCCTATCTCCAAGTGGTATTTCATATTTGATATGAGATACTACCTCAAATCTGTTTCTCACAGGAATAGGGGACAATGGAGGAAAATTTATAAGGTTCAATTATGGGATTTGGACGGCTTTCCCTTTGTCTTCATGTCTTACATCACTGGAATCACCTCTTGGTTGAATATTCCTTTCCTTAGACTTCTGAACTTCAACTATCATTATACTATTAACCTGTTATGGTTGCTCAATTGGATCTGCTTCACTTTGTACAGGGGCTGCAGGGGATACAGTTACTTGGGCTTTGGTTCTCCATTTTTTTTGTAATTTTTCCTTTCTTAGCTTGGTTAGGTTGCTTATTACCAGGCCTCATTTGATTTGAACATCTATGTCCCACTACTAAGCATTTCTCACAATAATCAAGCTTCCGATCATAAGTAACACTTTGCAAGAACTTCTTCCAGTTGGATCCATCACCCAAACTTCACTTGGTAAATCTTTAGTAACATTAATCTCAATAAGCATCCGGGCATAAGAAATTCTAGTCTGGTTTGTTGTACACTCATCAGCAAAAATAGGCCTCCCAATCACTATCATGCTTAATGAGCCCATACCCCAACATGACATGGGTAACTTAGGAAATTTTGCCCATAGTGGAATAGATGTAGGAAACTCCTCTGTGAAATCAAAATCAGGGGTCCATGGCTTCAAAATTATTAGCTATGGAATACAGTTCAGCACATAGGATTTCATGAGCATCTTCCACAGTCTTAAATATGATTATGTAGTAACCTTCATCATGGTAAAATAGGTCAGGTTCCGGAACATGTGACCAATGAACATTAATATATCTCTTTATTGCATTATACCCTGGTCCATCTCCTAAAATGTATGCAATCAAAGCACATTTCCATTTGGTTTCTTCTTCTTCCACTTCCAATTTGTCCAATTGAACCATAGGTTGCCCATTTACCATTAGCGGAGGTATATAAGAAAGTGACATACCATTAGAAGCAAACCTATTATTCTGAAAAAGTGTTGCCCATGAAGGTTTAGCTTTTCCTGCTTGCACGTTTCTCGCTGCTGGTTCAATATCTTTATCCACTAAATCACTTTGATTCTGAACTGGATTTTGCATGGACACTGTTCCATTGGTTGGAATTTCCATTGCAGCTGGTACTACCCCAATTGAAGTTGGAGATGTTAGATCTAGCCTTGTAGAGACATTAGATTGAGTCGAAGTTGATCCAATTGTATATGCAGAGCCTCAAGTAGCTAGATCTGTGCTTTGAGCTGAAGCTGGCAGAGTGGTTAATGGAGCTACTTTCTCCATTAATGGTTGAGTAGCTGTTATCAGTAGAGTCTTTAAAGTCGTTAATGGATACTTCCGAGGTCTTCCCCATCCCCTGCCTCTTCCTTTCGCCATGGCTACAAGCTCGGCGTACGTTTAACTAACCTGCGCCGGGAGCATTTTGAAAGAAAGGTTTTGCATATATATAAAACTTTTTTTATTACGGAGAGTTTCACCCTTTAATGTGAAACTTCAAGGTACGAATTCAAATTTAGTCGAGCCCCAATATGAATAGGCAATATGTTTGAGAAAACAAACAAGAATTTATAAAAGGCTTATAGGAATAGTATACTTCCGCTATCTATTCCAAGTACGCGGATTAAAACAATTAATATTTTGTGTGAAATTTGAACAAAAAATTTAAAAATATTTAATAAGAAATTTTGCATATATGAAAATTAAAAATTATGAAAATTAAAAATTATATGAAAATACAGTAATTGTACATAGTTAATAATTATAATATTAAAAGAATCATAATAAAATATTATTTAATTCCCTAATTATAACATTTCCACGTAAAAGGGAGGAAGGGAGTACGATTTTTCAGTGATGTGGAGAGGAGAACTGTTGAAACCTTGGTCTCCAAGGAATAATTCATTTTTCTTTTTGATGTGGAGCAGGGCTGTGCATAATTTGAATAAATATTAAATTATCGTATCGAAAACAAAAATTTTGATATTTGGTATCGATATTGTGGTATTCGGTATGGTATATGATTTTAGTTTTAAAAATTTGGTATTAGGTATGATTTTTGGTATCATAAAATGAAATACCGAAATAACAATACCATACCGAAATAACAATACCATATTAGACAATACACATATTATTAACTATAACATAAATATTAAAAAAATCTAAAATTTTACTATCTTTTATTCTCTAAGTTCATCAATTAACTCCAAGTAACAAGACATTTCTAATGATCAAATTTATTCCTTTGTGTATAGTTTTCTCTCTCTGGATTGATATTTGCCGGTTTTGGACAAAACTTTTGTAAACAAATATTTTTAGTTTAGTACTTTTGAGTACTTTAATTAAGAATATTACAATCTATGACTCTATGCACTAGTTAGTATTCAAACCGAATAAATTGAAACTGCAAGGAGAAAAACTGAACCATACTGAATATAATTAGGTACGATATTAATATAATATTTTAAAAAATCGAATACCAAAAATCTGAATTAAAATATTTAAATACCGTACCGACTGACAAACACTCCTAACGCGGAGAGGAATACTGTTGAAAGCTTAATCTCTAAGGAAGCTCCATTATTATATTACAACTGAGAAAGGAAATGGACAAAAGAACTTTTTATACTACGACAAAGACTAAAGGACATTTTCGACCAATAGCACTAGTCATTAGCCATTGACTACCTGTTTGTATGATTGTTACCAATGATATTCTATTTTATTGTTACTTTAAATTGGTATACGTACTCGCGTGATATGTAAATTAGTTTAAAGGAAAAAGAGTAGAGAGAAATATTACAAAAAAACGTATATTGCAGACAAAATTTAACGATCACATTTAAAAGAATTAAAACAAAAAACAAATAGATGAATTTCTTTGAGTTGCTTCTAAAAATATTGTTGGCATGCTTAGATTACATGCCACTTCTTTGTATTCATCAATCAAATTAGTGCTTGAATTGATAAACCCTCCATGATTGCATTGAATTTAATTTTTTATTTTTGGTTTCTTTGTTTGCTGTTTGCATAGCAAAGTTGTTTGATTAGGGCGGTTTTCACAAATATTATCTGACTTAAAAGTGGCTGAAGTAATTCAAAAAATACAAAAACAATAGAGATTTGATCAATTGTGGTGATGTGACTGGTGTTGCAGTTGCTTTCCGAGCCTCAACTGCTTTCATATGGAGTCTTTACTTGTAAGTAAACGTGGGATATTGTTAGGAAGAAAAAGGGAGACAAATTCTCTTTTAATTGTTTCTATTATCAACAAAAGAATGAAGCCACCATGTTGGATCAATCAAATTATAGAGCAGATTTGAGAGATAACCAGTCTAGGTAATTTTAATTTTGTGCATACTGTCTAGGTAATTTTAATTTTGTGCATACTTTTAGAGAAGACAACTATGTATGTAGTGAAAGTACAAAGGAGGATCATATTATCTTCGAAGAAGCTGTTTCTCTTCCAAGACAAGTTGGAGCTTCTTTGTAGTTAGAACAACACGGCCTTCCTAATTTCAGGTTCACAACAACAAGGAACCAATGATGCTATTACTTGAGAGTATTTTGGTTCGGACAGATGTGACAAACTTGTATGTAATATCAATATTTGCTGTTATGTACATGTCTATAAGTAAAGAGATTGCCTCCATTCTCCGTCCAATTTAATAAATTGGCCTTAGTTAACATACACTATGTAATCAAGATTGAGGTTTATGTTATTATTTTTGAAATACAAAGGTCGGAGTCATGCCTAACTCCTCCATCTTGATGATGGACTTTTGAAAAGTAAAAGAATTAGTTGCTCAAAAACGCAATTTAGTGGACGTTAGGACATAAGAATTCTTTTAAAGATCAAAATCTTGATATAGAAAAGATCGGTATTCTTCGAGGGAAAACTACATTTTAGAATGTTAGGTACTTTATAGTACCATATTGTTCATTTATATATTTTTGAAGTAAAAATATCTACTAATTCTATGTTAATTAAGTTCATTTACAGATTCAAAAAATTGTTATGAGATAAAAATCACTATCCTTGTTCTCAAAGGTTAATTAGAGTCTTGAATATTTCCAACTTAACTTATTCACAGACTGTCACGATCCGAAATTTCACATTCAGACCGTGATAACGTCTAACGTTGAACTCGCTAGACAAGCCAACATTACTAGCAAACCCGATTTATTCTTTTACTGGTTAGCATTTTTTTTAAAAGAGACATACAAGAACAATTAGATATGAGAAAGCGGAAGGTAAGAAATTCAACATCTTAAATAACAATTCGTACAAAAATTTCCTTAAACATCCCCCAAGACTGGTGTCACAAATCACGAACAGTCTAAGATTTTTACTAAAAACAAAGTCTGAATAAAACAATACAACTGTCTCGGAAGTACAAGAGAAGACATAAATAAAGATGAATGAGATAGGAGGTGACGCCAAGGCCTGCGGACGTCTGCAGGGCTACCTCAGTGTCACCTGTGGACTGAAGGACACTCACTCGATCACTGTCCACCGGGTCCGGTACCGTAATCTGCACAACATAAAGAAGTGCAGGTGTAGCATCAGTATAACCGACCCCATGTCCTGAGTAAGTGCCGAGCCTAACCTCGGCGAAGTAGTGACGAGGCTAGGGCACGACAAATAATAGACACCTGTGCAATTCAATAATATATAATAGAAGTAACGGTGGAAGTAAACAGTTAAGAACAAATACGGGAAGAACATGCCAGGGTACAGAGGGGAAAAACACTCATTGAGTAATAGAACATGGCAACCGTCTAGTATCAGAATAACAGCAGGGAAATAAACAAGTGCACGACATCACCCTTCGTGCTTTACTCTCATCCACACCAAGACAAGTGCACGCCGTCACCCTTCGTGCTTTACTCTCATACTCACCAAAACAAGTGCACGACATATCCCTTCGTGCTTTACTCTCATACTCAACAAAACAAGTGCACGACATCACCCTTCGTGCTTTACTCTCATTCTCACTAAGACAAGTGCACGACATCACCCTTCGTGCTTTTACCTCACTATATTGGCACGACATTAACCTTCGTGCTTTTTAATATGAATAATGGAACGGCATCACCCTTCGTGCATTACTCTCTTCCTTACCCAACAATAATCAGAACAAAAATTTGGCAAGTAAGAACCACAATACAAAACATAATTTACAACATCCCCGCAANCACATATGACTAAACACCTATTCCCTCAAGCTAGGGTTAGGCCAAACACTTACCTCGATTCCAAGAATCCAAATCAAGCCTCTAGTACCGCCTTTCCTCTCGATCCGACTCCGAAACGATAATATCTAATCATGATCTACTTAATAATATCAATAATGACTCAATAATTCAACCCCAAAGACTAAATATGCATTTTCCATCATTCTTCCAAAAATACCAAAATTCGACCCCGGCCTGCTTGGTCCAAAAACGAGGCTCGGACCAAAACCCAATCACCCATACCCCCACGAGTTCAAATATATAATTTGTTTTGAAATCCGACCCCAAATTGAGGTTGAATTACCTAAAATTCCCAAAGCCCTAACTCTACCCAAAATCCCTAATTTCTAGTTTGATTTTAGGATTTTAGGCCTAGATTCTAGTGATTAGGGAAGGAAAGTGGAAGAAACTAGTGTTTGGAACACTTACCCAAATGGCTATGGAGGTCTTCAATGGGGGTTGGAGAAGAAGAAAAAGGTGAAGAATGAGAAGAATCCCGTAACAAGTGTTCTGTTTTAGACATATTAAATAACTGGGTGAAAATGCTCTCTGCGATCGCAGAGGAAGACTTGGCTGAACTATGCGATCGCAGGGAAGGTAACGCGATCGCAGAGCTATGGAGTCCCACCCTATGCGATCGCGGAACAAAGGTCGCGACCGCACTGACCAATCTACCCCCAGACCCCCGACCTACATAGTACACTATGCGATTGCGGAGTAGACATTGCGATCACGTAGAGCATCAACAAACCCTCCTAGCCCAATACTTTGCGATCGCGGCTAGGCTTACACGATCGGATAGAGACACACACCAGACACCAGAAAATCACAAAACACCAGATTTTCCATATTTTTACACCCCGTTAACTACCCGAAACTCACCCGAGCCCTCGGGTCTCAAAACCAAAAACACACATGACTCCCAAATCATCCTACGTACTTATTCAAGCATTGAAATCACCAAAATATCATCAAAATTCGTGAATTAAACCTCAAAACTCATAGAATTTTCTTAAAACTTCATAAGGCTCAAATATTCTTATTTTGATCCGAAACACGTCAAACCGAGTCCGTTTCTTTCCAAATTTTACAGATAACTCACATAAGACATCTCGAACATGTTCCGGGCTCCGGAACCATAATACGGGCCCGGTAACATAGATTTCACATCAAAGTTCATTTTCAAAAGTCTTTCTTATTTTCAGAAAATAATTTTCTTTAAAAAAATCATTTCTCGGGCTTGGGACCTCAGAATTCGATTCCGGGCATACGCCTAGGTCCCATATTTTCCTACGGACCCTCCGAGACCGTCAGATCACGGGTCCGGGTCCGTTTACCAAAAATGTTAACCAATGTCAACTTTATTCTATTAATTATCATAATTTCAACTGTTCAACACATTTTCACATATAGACTTCCCGGCTGCGCGCTCGGGCTGTGCACACACATCGAGGTGGGATTAATAGTGGCTTTCGGGGCCTCGGAACACAGTTTTTGCTAAATTATACAAGATGACCTTTTGAGTCATCACGCAGACAAAACTACCCATAAATGTCTACCTACGTTGACAAATCATTATTTAGAGAAATAATAACTAGAATTTTTTAGTAACCTCCCCTCATACCCCCACTCAATTTCATTTAGAATTTACATAGAAGAAGTAAATATTCACTCCGTTTCAATTTATGTGAACCTATTTTTTTTTTAGTCCGTGCAAAAAAGAATGACCTCTTTTTCTCTTTGGAAATAATTTACCTTTATGCAACGATTTATAGCCACACAAAGTATATGTGCCTCATTTTACACTACAAATTCAAAAGTCTTCTCTCTTTTCTTAAACTCCGTGTCCAGTCAAATGAGTTCACGTAAATGGATTCACATAAATAGAAAACATGAAGCTCTATATAATCTCTTAGGCAAAATTTGAGTTGAAGTTGAAAAAAAAATGGAACTTGTGAAATAAACGGCGTGTTTTAAATTCACTTGGGAAAAGAAAATTTAATACTCGTGAAGAAAAATTAGTGTTTCACTTGAAACAACGTCCAAGCCGATATCAATACGAAGAATTAATCCAAATAGTCGTCCACTTAACCACTTAAACTAAAAATAGCTAATGAAAATATAATACATGTATAATATATATATATATATATATATATATATATATATATATAAATTGTGTATAATTAATATATAAACTATGTATATGACTAGAGAAAATAAACAAAAATATGTTCAACTATTTGTGTAAAGACCCCTTTCATTATTTCACAATTGTAATGGGCCAATTGAAAATACAAGTGTTGGGCCGGTTAAGATAAGTTCAAGGGCTGAAAGTTGGGACGAAAATGGAGCAGAAATGACACCAAGTAGCCACTTTAAAAGACTGTTATTAAGGAAAAAAATACTGGCTAATTCTTAAATAGCAGTATTAAAATGGTTATTTGTGTGCTTTCGGCGAAAATGGGGCAGAGTAGAGCAGAGCAGAGCAGAGCAAAGAGGAGCGGAGAGAGATAGTTAGGCCAATCCTACCCCGCCACAATTTTAACCTACCTATCCTGTCCCGTTTAGTATATTCCCTACTTGGGGTAAAAGGGAGTTGAAAAAAGAGTTAAAATACTATGAGACATTTAAGTAGGCGTCCGGATGATAAATAGTTTAAATTGTAAAAAAGTAAATAAACTGAAAATTGCAAAAAGTAGTATCTGAAATTGTAAGCTAAGTGAAGTTGAAGTTGAAGAAGAATATATGCAGGTTGAAATTGTACTTGCAGATAGTTGATTTCATTTGAGAAAATATTGAGGTTCTAAAATAAAAGTCATTATTTCATTTGAAACACTTTTCAAACAAAATTTCATTATTTCACCAATATTTATTGAAGTATAGTATCAACAAATAATAATTAATTGCTAATACTAAATATTAGTATTTGTAAATACTGAATTAGTATTTGCAAATAATGAAACTATTAATAGCAAAAAACCAATGATTGAAAAATTCATTTAGAAAGGAAGGAGAAGGCTTTTACATGCAGGAATAACCGTTCCATCTCCCATGAAATTTCTCTGCATTCTCTCTAGAAACTAGAGAGAGAAGAATATATCAATCGATCGAATCCACTAGTAAATGAAAACAATGAAGGATACAATAATGAATGATGAAGAGGCAGATCAATTACTTTGCAGCGTAAACAAATCAAAGGAAGACGGAAAAAATAGCTTCAAGGAAAAATTAATCTCCTATGACAATAACACACCACTGGATTTTGAATGCAAGGCTTTCAGTAATAAATCTCTTGAGGATGAAAACTCAAATCCGAAAAATCACCCAAATTTTGTATTCATTTTAGTACAAGATAAAGAAAGGCTATATCAACCATGGAAGCAATCTATCATCATAAAGCTTCTTGGAAAACGACTAGGATACGTCCAACTAAGAGACAAAATACATAGGCTATGAAGATCATCAGAAGCCCTAAATCTAAAAGACTCGGGTAATGATTTCTACCTCATAAAATTCACATGAAATCTACAACAAAACTCTACAACAAGGTCCATGGTTCATCGGATCACAATATCTATCCATCCGACAATGGGAACCAAAGTTAAATTCATATGAAGCAAAATCAATCACAACCACAATATAGATACGTCTGCAAGACCGACTAGCCGAATTTACGACATAAAAATTCTAAAAGGAATTAGCCAATGCTAGGAACACTACTAAAAATCAATAATTGCATAGCAAAAGCAACTAGAGGACGATAAGCAAGACTATGCATCCTGGCCCAATAGGCAAAACACTACCAACATGTGTTGTTGGGAACCCACCTCCAGCAGATACATTATGATGGAACCAACCATTATGCACCTTATGTGGATGCTTAGGGAAATAACACAATGTCATGACCCAAATTTCCTCCGTTGGGTATCGTGATGACATCTAGTCTTAGGGACTAGGTAAGTCTAGAAGTTACTGAATAACAACAAAAATAAAAGGAAAACTAACAGTCTTGAAATAGAATCTCAACAGAATATACAAACTTTCCGAAAACCGGTAGTAAGAGCCATAAGCTCTACGAATCTTCTTACCTTGAGTCTCCTCGGCAACCATCCACACAGCTACTACAATATATACCTGGATCTGCACACAAAAATGTGCAGAATTGTAGTATGAGCACACCACAACGGTGCCCAGTAAGTATCAATACTAACCTCGGTGGAGTAGTGACGAGGCCTAGTCAAGACACCACTGGTCTACAAGATAAATAACATGAATGTAGAAATGACCGAACGTTACATCTATATAAGACATCACGGAATAATTTACAACAATGACGATATAAAGCGGAAGGAAATTACAGAAATCAATCACGAAACAACACAAAAATACCCAGAAAGATGAACAACAAAACAAGCCAAACCGCAATGAAACACGATACAATAGAGAACACCAATAACTCAACTCTACCTCGGTTTGTTCACATCGGGCCTTAGCCATTAACATTCATAAACTGGTGAAAATCTTTAAACAACAGTTCATATGAAATTTTTTTGCAAATAAAATCATTTTAGTATGGAAGAGTTTCCTTTGAGAACATATTTTCTCCAAAAGTATATATAAGTATGTTTAATAGAGAGAATTACGTGAAACATAGTTTCTTTCAAAATATGAAACTTCTCAAAGATGCTTTCCCAATAAATGACTTCCAAATATCATTTTAGTATGGTCTAGTGCTTTTCAAATATACCTTTGATGTATAAGTCATTCAAATATAATCATTTCAAACCATTGCCTTTTCAATGATACCTTTCAATAAAATTCCTTGATCAAAATCTCCTCAAGATTTATCCACCTGGACTTAGTCCGTAACTCAGAAATTACCATGCCATACAGGAAGAATATCAAATCTTGCCAATAGATGCAGTAAAAGATCAGTAGGAATATCCAAATTTAGAACAATGAAATAAAATGCAAAGACAAGTACACGGCATCACCCTTCGTGCTTTTACTCTCATCCTCACCAAAACAAGTGCACGACATCACCCTTCGTGCTTGACTCTTATTCTCACCAAAACAAGTGCACGACATCACCCTTCGTGCTTTTACTCTCATCCTCACCAAAACAAGTGCACGACATCACCCTTCGTGCTTTTACTCTCATCCTCACAATAAATAAATAGATACGGCACGACATTGTCCTTCGTGATTTAATATCATAACATGACGCGACATTATCCTTCATGCTTTAATATCATAACATGGCACGACATCATCCTTCGTGCTTTAATATCATAACATGTCACGACATCACCCTTCGTGCTTTAACACTCCCATCCTCACAATACACGTCATCACCCTTCGTGCTTTACACTCTTCCTCACCCAAACAATTTCAAGAACAATAGTTTGGCAAGGAAAAACCAATAGTATGACCCATAAATCCCCATGTCCAGGCAAGGGAGTCAACAATACAAACAATATCATTAACAACATAACCAGTAATAGAAACCACATCATCCCGGAAAGGGAGTCAACAATACAAACAATATCATTAGCAGCATAATCAGTAATAGAAACCATCACATCCCGGCAAGGGAGTCAACAATACAAACAATATCATTAACAACATAAACAGTAACAGAAACCATAACATCTCGGCAAGGGAAACAACCATAACAAGCCTCACTTAAATAGTTAAATTCACGGAGTAACACTCAACTTAAACAAAGGCCCAATAATAGGAAACATCAAGGAAATACCCATAGCATAAATGTCTAACAATTAGACCAAAGTGGCACTTAAGGGAATAGTCATTTAAATCACAATTTAAGACTCACGGGCATGCTTGACTCCAACGAATAGATGTTCCAACTATGGCTAGTCAACTATAAGGCTAGATGATACTAATTACAGTCAATTAGGAAAGCTAGGAAGAAAATATAGAATGATCATAAGAAAAGTAGAATATTCAGTTAAGTCAAGTAAAGTCAAATAGCCAACGAAATAATCCAAAAATGAGTAATTCTAATTTAAATAGGAAGGGATGAAATTAACAACCAAGGATTCAAATGTAACAATTACAAATCATACACAGGTAATATAAGAATCTATGAATCCTAAAAGGGCATTCTAATTGCAAATAAGGACGAGTACACACTCGTCACCTCACATACTCAGACTACAATCAACAAGGAAGACTCAATCCTAAGGGGTAGTTCCCCCACACAAGGTTAGGCAAGATACTTACCTCGACTCCAAGAATCCAAATCAAGCCTCTAGCACCACTTTTCCTCTCGAATCCGACTCCGAAACGATTGTATCTAGACATAATCGACTCAATAACATCAATAATTACTCAACAATTCAATTTCAATGCCTAATTATAGATTTTCCAATATTCTTCCAAAAATTCCATAATTCGACCACGGGCCCGCTTGGTCGAAACACAAGGTTTGGACCAAAACCTGATCGCCCATTCCCACACGATCCCGAATATACAATTTTTTTGAAATCCGACCCCAAAATGAGGTCAATTCCCAAAAATTCGAAAAGCCCCACTCTACCCAAAACCGCAATTTCTACCCTTTAATTCCATGTTTTTAGGCCTAGAATCTAATAATGGTTGATGAAAATGGAAGAAAATGAAGTTAGAATCACTTACCTATGAAGCTATGGTGGAAGAGCTCTTCAAAAATCGCCTATGGGGTGTGGGGAAGAAGGAGTTTGAGAAAAATGGGGGTGAGTCCCGTATGGATTCTGTTTTTGGGTATTAAAATGACTGGACGAATTTAAAGCAGTGCGTTCGCAGCAGGAGGTCTGCGTTCGCACATGCTTTGATTTATTGAGAAGTGTGTTCGCGGTTTTGGGGCCGCGTTCGCACAGGGTATTTGGACCCAGCCCCCAGGACACCTTTAGACCTATGCATTCGCAACTTACCCTCCGCGTTCGCATAGCTTAATCTGGCCCCCACTCCGCGATCGCATCCTAAAGAGTGCGTTCGCACTTGCTTAAAAATACCCTAACCCCAACCCACTCATAACCTTGTGCGTTCGCACTCCCTTGAGTGCGTTCGCATAGGGAAACACCTGGACACCCGAAAGCGACTATTACACTAGATTTTTCTATGTTTTCACACCCCCACACCTACCCGAAACTCACCCGAGCCCTCGGGGCTCAAAACTCAATATGCACACAACCTCAAAAACATCCTACAGACCTATTCGAGTAATCAAATCACCAAAGTAACATCATAAACATCGAATTAAACCCCAAAATCAATGAATTTTCTCAAAACTTTTTTAAACATCCAATTTTGCATTTAAGGTCCGAATCATGTCAAACTAAGTCCGTTTCTTACCAAATTTCACAGATAACACATATAAGACATATCGAACCTGTACCGTGCTAGGGAACCAAGATACGGGTCCGATACCACAGGTTTCACATAAGAATTTCATTTTCAAAAACCTTTATATTTTTCAGAAAACAATTTTCTTTAAAAAATCATTTCTCGTACTTGGGACCTCGGAATTTGATTCCGGGCATACGCCCAAGTCCCATATTTTCCTACAGACCCTCCGGGACCGTCAAATCACGGGTCCGGGTCCGTTTACCAAAAATGTTGACCGAAGTCAACTTTATTCAAATTTCTAATACAAAATTATCATTTTTATCAGTTTTTCACATAAAAGGCTTCCCGGCTACATGCCCGAGCTACGCATGCAAATCGATGTGAGATAGAAGGAGGTTTTCACGACCTCAGAACACAAAATTAGCTAGGAATATACGGGATGACCTTTTGGGTCATCACATCCTCCCCCTCTTAAACAAACTTTCATCCTCGAACGTGCCAAGATTCACCTTGAACTCATCCAATCGCTGATGGTGTACTTTCAACAGATAACCGCGTGTGATCCCACGTCACCCCAACCCACATAAGCCCAATGAAACAATCACAACGGCAATATATACTTCACATCATCACCAATAAGCCTCATATCTCTACTTCTCACCCTCTACTCATCTACAAAAGACCGGACTCTAATCCATATCTGGCATTAGCCTCAATCAGCAGCATCAACTCATGAATACACCCACAAGACACGACCACAAAACATAGTACATCACACATAGGCACATACCACTTTTGATCATACAACTTCCCGAAACCAACTCGACATTGGCAATTAGCCCCATATCTGAAAGAACTCTGTTTTCCAAACCCCATAACACTAGTAATGATGCAATGAACAAGAAGAATTCATTATTAAACATCCGAGTCACCAGCCACAACTGACACCACCGGGCACACATCCCACAAACTAAACTAAAGAAACAGATAACAAAATGACTGAATATGAAAATAGAAACATATAAAGGAATTATCAAACAAGCCCATAGGCACAACTCTCTATTAATACCGATATACCAAAATCAATATAACAAGGAAGAAGCAAAGCATATGAACAAATCACAAGGATTCCATCCTGATAAAAGTCCACCGCGGTACTCAGCCCGGTCCAAACATATCGAATCACAAATATCACGAGGACCTCGTCCTCAACTCTGAATCACATATCGAGAATATATCATACCAATTGAAATTCCTTCACTAATTCATCTCAGCTGATAAAATCATAACGCTAGCTGATCTCACATCTCGATGGAGTATCAAATCACAACTCGTAAACAAAATACTCAGAAAATCACATAAAGCTTACCACGAAGAACAACAAGGACTCACTTCCAGTTTCATTACTATCAAGAATGAAAGATACAACGATAGACACGGGCTACTACTCATAGAATCTCCCAACAGGAGCAAACACAAAATGGAGTGCAAAACATTGTACTAACTCATAAATGAAACAACAAATAAGGGAACTCGTCCCGGCCATCAGAACTATAATGAAATACAATTGGTGCCCCTCTGTAACACATCAAAACATACCTGTGTATTAATATCTAGCAGATTGGCCTCCGACCTACTATATGCAACACATAATGGGTCGGGCCTCCCCCTCTTAGGTTCCCTCTACTCACCTGAATACCATGCTACCACACACCTACCTAAATCCTGGGACATTCTCTCACCCTGTGGCTAACATCTCCACACTGAAAACAATCTCACTGCCAACATGGTTGTGGAAAAACACACAATACGAATCCTCTGAGACCCATGAGTACTTGAAATTCCATGCGAAGCTGGTAATGTAAACTGAACTTGTTGACCCACAAAATTGCTACCGTGTCGTACCTTGCCTCCATAATACAGACCAGTAGATTCCTCCGATCTACGAGGCCTCATTGCCTCCCCGAACTCTCTCCCTGATCTCGTCTGTCCTCTCGCTTCCAGTCCCACGTGCTCTCTAACCAGCGGGCGATCCCCACTACTTGCTGAAACGAGGCATCCTATTCTAACGATCGAGTCCCGCTGAATCGATTATCATGCCTGAATCTCCCAAATGACTCTACGGACTCCTCTCCTAACTGAAGCAACCAAGCGAAGTGCATGTCTAGCCAACTCACTTATTCTAACGGCATGCTCCAATAGTGACACAACGCCCTGACGCAACTGCTCAAACTCCGCGCATTGTACATCCCGAAGTAACTGAGGTTCAACCTCCCTCAAAGCATCTCCGAAAGACTGAATCCATGCTAGTGAATCTAACTCGGCCAGGTCACCCCAGCTCATATGCCTCCACCACTAATCCACCCACTACTCCGAACCTGTGACATGACAAAGCAATCCCACTCGTCTCCACAATACCCGAAGTATTAAGAATATAGTTACATTCCCCCCGAAAACCCTGGGCACCATTTGCCGCCAATTCACTGAAAGATAGAAGGGTGGTACTTCCTGTACCTCTGAAGTCCAAGGTATTCTTCCTCCGAGGCTACTGTCCTAACCACGGGCTGAACTGAAACCATATGTCGTGCTGCCATAACAACTGGAACCTGACCAATATGATCTCGCTACTCTGGAGTGTAGACGGTGGGAGTCTGAACTCCTCCCCTCATCTGTGAAGCAACTGGTACACTAGAATCAACCCTTCCTGAGTCGATGTACCAATTGTACCCAAAACTGCGCTCAGGTCTCCTGAAGTCCAGGGTAGTAACAGGCACCCCCAGTACCTGTCCCCTAACTAGAACTACTTGCGACTCTTTAATGGCTGCTCTTGTAGGAATCTTAACTGTGGCACGTGCTCCTCGTTGGCCTCTGTCTCTGGCCCTTGCGACATTAACTTCGGAGTAACATCATCAGGAATCGCCGCTCGTGTCCTCACCATCGGTGAGAGAATGAAACGATAATTTCAAACTTTAAGATCAATAAACTCGCACGATAGGAATGACAAGTGCACGACATCACCCTTCGTGCTTGACTCTCATTCTCACCAAAACAAGTGCACGGCATCACCCTTCGTTCTTTTAATCTCATCCTCACAATAAATAAATAGATACGTCACGACATTATCCTTCCTGCTTTAATATCATTACATGGCACGACACTATCCTTAATGATTTAATATCATAACATGTCACGGCATTATCCTTCGTGCTTTAATATCATAACATGGCACGACATCACACTTCGTGCTTTAATATCATAACATGGCACAACATCACCCTTCGTGCTTTAACACGCTCATCCTCACAATACACGACATCACCCTTCGTGCTTTACACTCTTCCTCACTCAAAAAATATCAAGAACAACAGTTTGGCAAGGCAAAACCAACAGTATGACCCATAAATCCCCACGTTCCGGCAAGGGAGTCAAAAATACAAACAATATCATTAACAACATAACCAGTAATAGAAACCACATCATCTCGGCAAGGGAGTCAACAGTACAAACAATATCGTTAGCAGCATAAACAGTAATAAAAACTATCACATCCCGGTAAGGGAGTCAACAATACAAACAATATCATTAACAACATAAACAGTAACAGAAACCATAACATCCCGGCAAGGGAAACAACTATAACCAATCTCACTTAAACAGTTAACTTCACGGAGTAACACTCAGCTTAAACAAAGGCCCAGTAATAGGCAACATCAAGGAAATACCCATAACATAAATGATTAACAATTAGACCTAAGTGGCACATAACATAATTGTCATTTAAGTCACAATGTAAGACTCACGAGCATGCTTGACTCCAACGAATAGAAGTTCCAACTACGTCTAGTCAACTATAAGGCTAGATGGCACTAATTATAGTCAATTAGGCAAGCTAGGAAGAAAGTATAGCATGATGATAAGAAAAGTAGAATATTCAGTTAAGTCAAGTAAATTCAAATAGCCAACGAAAGAATCCAAAAACAAGTAATTCTAATTTAAACTGGAAGGGCCAAATTAACAACCAAGGATTCAAATTTAACAATTACAAATCATACACAGGTAATATAAGAATCTATGAATCCTAAAAGGGAAATCTAATTGCAAGTAAGGACGAGTACACACTCGTCACCTCGCATACTCGGACTACAATCAACAAGGAAGACTCAATCCTAAGGGGTAGTTCCCCCATACAAGGTTAGGCAAGATACTTTCCTCGACTCCAAGAATCCAAAACAAGCCTCTAGCACCGCTTTTCCTCTCGAATACGACTCCGAAACAATCGTATGTAGACATAATCGACTCAATAACCTCAATAATTACTCAGCAATTCAATTTCAATGCCTAATTATAGGTTTCCCAACATTCTTCAAAAAATTCCAAAATTCGACCCCAATCCCCTTGGTCGAAACACGAGGTTCGGACCAAAACCCGATCACCCATTCCCCCACGAGCCCAAATATATAATTTATTTTGAAACCCGACCTCAAAACGAGGTCAAATTTCCAAAAATTCGAAAAGTCCTAACTCTACCTAAAACCCCAATTTCTACCCTTTAATTCCATGTTTTTAGGCCTAGAATCTAATAATGGTTGATGAAAATGGAAGAAAATGAAGTTAGAATCGCTTACCTATGAAGCTATGGTGGAAGAGCTCTTCAAAAATCGCTATGGGGTGTGGGGAAGAAGGAGTTTGAGAAAAATGGGGTGAGTCCCGTATGGATTATGTTTTTGGGTATTAAAATGACTGGACGGATTTAAAGTAGTGCGTTCAGGAGGCCTTCGTTCGCACATGCTTCGATTTATTGGGTAGTGTGTTCGCGGTTGTGGGGTCGCGTTCGCACAGAGTAATTACACCCAGCCCCCAGGACCCCCTCTAGACCTATGCGTTCGCGACTTAGCCTCTACGTTTGCATAGCTTACTCTGGCCCCAACTTCGCGATTGCATCCTAAATAATGCATTCGCACTGGCTTAAAACTACTCTGACCCCAACCCACTCATAACCTTGTGAGTTCGCACTCCCTTGAGTGCGTTCGCATAGGGTAAACACCTGGACACCAGAATGGGACTATTACACCAGACTTTTACGTTTTCATACTCCGACACCTACCCGAAACTCACCCGAGCCCTCGGGGTTCAAAACTCAATATGCACACATTCTCAAAAACATCCTATGAACCTATTAGAGTAATCAAATCACCAGAGTAACATCATAAACATCGAATTAAACCCCAAAATCAACAAAATTTCTCAAAACTTCTTTAAACATCCAATTTTGTATTTAAGGTCCGAATCACTTCAAACTAAGTCCCATTCTTACCAAATTTCACAAATAACACATATAAGACATATCAAACCTGTACGGGCTCCGGAACCAAGATACGGGCCCGATACCACAGGTTTCACATAACATTTCATTTTCAAAAAGCTTTATATTTTTCAGAAAACAATTTTCTTTCAAAATTCATTTCTCGGACTTGGGACCTCGGAATTCGATTCCGGGCATACGCCCAAGTACCATATTTTCTTACGGACCCTCCAAGACCGTCAAATCATAGGTCCGGGTCTGTTTACCAAAAACGTTGACCAAAGTTAACTTTATTCAAATTTCTAATACAAAATTATCAGTTTTTCACATAAAGGCTTCCCGGCTACACACCCAGGCTATGCACGCAAATAAAGGTAAGATAAAAGGAGGTTTTCACAACCTCGGAACATAGAATCAACTAGGAATATACGTGATGACCTTTTGGGTCATCACACACAACTAAAGCAAGCAACATCTGAATGGCCTTGTAAAACAATGGTATACCCAAAGAGAAAAGGCAAAGAGCGGGTAAACACTCAAAACCAACCCCATTGATGACTTATTTGATCAGTTACAGAGTGACAGGGTGTTTTCCAAGATTGACTTGAGTTCAGGCTATCATCAGTTGAAGATTCGTGAGCCAGATATCCCCAGATTACTTTTAGGACCCGATATGGTCACTATGAGTTTCTTGTCATGTCTTTCGGGATGACCAATGCCCCAACAACCTTCTTGCTTTTGATGCACAGTGTGTTCCGGCCTTATCTTGACTCCTTCATCATTGTGTTCATTGACGACATTCTAGTGTACTCCTAGACTCGGGAGGATCATGAGCAGCACCTAA
The DNA here is from genome assembly GCA_005239525.1 of Nicotiana knightiana. Classification (NCBI taxonomy): domain Eukaryota; kingdom Viridiplantae; phylum Streptophyta; class Magnoliopsida; order Solanales; family Solanaceae; genus Nicotiana; species Nicotiana knightiana. The sequence continues at coordinate 65,488 of ML395107.1, read as the reverse complement.
GGACGGTGCTCCAGAGTTTGAGAGAGAAGATGTTGTATGCAAAGTTTTCTAAGTGTGAGTTTTGGCTAGACTCAGTGGCATTTTTGGGTCATGTAGTATCGAGTTATGGGATCAAGGTAGATCCGAAGTAGGTGGAGGCAGTGTAGAGTTGGCCTAGATCGTCATCAGCTACGGAGATCCGCAATTATTTTTGGTTTTGCGGGGTATTACCGTCGTTTTGTAGAGGGATTCTCATCTATTGTGACACCTATGACCAGGCTGACCCAGAAGGATGCTCCATTCAGGTGGTTAGAGGAGTGTGAACAGAGCTTTCAGAATCTCAAAACAGCTTTGACTACAGCCCCAGTATTGGTATTGCCTACACGTTCGGGGTCTTAAACCATATATTTTGATGCCGATGTTGATGCAGGACGGTAGGGTGATTGCCTACGTGTCTAGACAGTTGAAGGTGAATGAGAAGAACTATCCTGTCCACGACGTTGAGTTAGCAGTATTGTTCACGCCATGAAGATTTGGTGGTACCATTTGTACGGTGTGCCTTATGAGATCTACACCGATCATCGGAGTTTGCATCATCTGTTCAAGCAAAAGGATCTTAATTTGTGTCAGTGGAGATGGTTGGAGCTACTTAAGGATTATAATATCACCATTTTGTACCACCCGGGGAAGGTCAATGTGTTGGCTGATGCTTTGAGTCACCGGACGAAGAGTTTGGGGAGTTTAGCATATCTTCCAGCAGCAGATAGACCCTTAGCATTGGATGTTCAGGCCTTAGCCAGCCAGTTTGTGAGGTTGGGTATTTATAAGCCGAGTCGTGTGTTGGCTTGTATGATCTTATGGTCTTCTCTTTATGATCGTATCAGGGAGCGTCTGTATGATGACCCCCACCTGCTTATCCTCAAGGACACATTCCAGGATGGTGATTCTAGGGAGGTTACTATTGGGGATTATGGCATATTGAGGATGCAGGGCAGACTATGTGTGCCTAATGTTGATGGTTTGCGTAAGTTGATTCTTCAGGAGGCTCATAGCTCGCGATACTCTATTCATCCGGGTGCGGTGAAGATGTATCGGGACTTGTGGCAACATTATTGTTGGAGGAGGATGAAGAAGGACATAGTGGAGTATATTTCTCGGTGCCTAAATTGCCAGCAGGTGAAGTATGAGCATCAGCGGCCGGGTGGGTTGCTTCCGAAGTTGGAATTCTAGAGTGGAAATGGGAGCAGATCACTATGGATTTCGTTGTTGGACTCCTACGGACTCAGTGAAGGTTGGATGCAGTTTGAGTGATTGTGGATTGGCTGACCAAGTCAACGCATTTCATTCCAGTGATGACTACATATTGTTCTGAGCAGCTGGCTCAAATCTACATCCGTGAGATCGTCAGGTTTCATGGCATAGAGGTATCTATTATCTCTGACTGGGGTACACATTTTACATCACAGTTGTAGAGAGCTGTACAACAGGAGTTGGGTACTAGAGTGGAGCTGAGCACAGCATTTCACCCTCAGACGGATGGGCAGTCCGAGCACACTATTAAGATATTAGAGGATATGCTCCGTGTGTGTGTGTGATGGAGTTTGGAGGGTCATGGGACTAGTTCTTGCCACTTACAGAGTTTTCCTACAACAACAGTTTTCAGTCGAGCATTCAGATGGCACCGTATGAGGCTCTGTATGGTAGGCGGTGTCGGTCCCCAGTGGGTTGGTTCGCGCCGGGCGAGGCCAGATTATTGGGTACAGACTTGGTCCAGGATGCTATGGATAAGGTAAAGGTGATTTAGGATCCATTTCGCACAGAATAGTACAGACAGAAGAGTTATGCGGACCGGAAATTTAACGATGTAGCATTCATGGTTGGAGAGAGGGTCTTGCTTCAGGTATCGCCTATGAAGGGCGTTATGAGGTTTGGTAAGAAGGGCAAGTTGAGCCCAAGGTACATTGGTCCTTTTGAGGTGTTGCGACGTGTTGGGGAGGTCGCTTATGATATTGCTCTACCTTCTAGCCTAGCAGGAGTTCATCCATTATTTCACATTTCTATGCGCCGGAAGTATCACGGTGATCCGACTCATGTATTGGATTTCAGCTCAGTCGAGTTGGACAAGGATATATCTTATGTTAAGGAGCCAGTGGCTATTTTGGACTGGCTGGTTAGAAAGCTAAGGTCAAAGAACATTGCTTCAGTAAAAGTTCAGTGGAGGGGTCAGCCGGTCGAGGAGGCGACTTGGGAGATCGAGCAGGATATGCGCAACCGTTATCCTCATCTATTCACAGCTTCATGTATATATCATTTAAGGACGAAAGATTATTTTAAGAGGGGGAGGATGTGACGACCCGGCCGATCGTCTTAAGAGTTATAGCCCCGATCCTCTATTAACTGCTTTCCCCATATGTATTTACGCTATTGTGTCTTACGGGGAGGTTTCGTTTTGGTTTTTGGAAGTGTTTGGACACTTAGTCCCTAAATGGGAGCTTAAACCTTAGGATTTGGACCGTAGTTGAAACTACGTGGAGACGACTCCGAAATGGAGTTTCATTAACTCTGTTAGCTCCGCTAGGTAATTTTGGACTTAGGGACGTGTACATATTGTGTTTTGGAGGTCTGTAGATCATTTAGGCTTGAAATGGCGAAAGTCGAATTTTTTTAAAATTTTGGTCGGCAGTGGAATTTTTGATATTGGGGCAGGATTCCGATTCTGGAAGTGGGAGTAGGTCCGTAGGGTTGAATATGACTTGTGTGCAAAATTTGGGGTCAATCGGACGTGGTTTGACAGGTTTCAGCGTCGGTTGTCGAATTTTGAAAATCTAAGTTCTTTAAGTTTGAACCAGAGGATGATTCATGAATTTAGGTTGTTTGAGGTCGTTTGAAGGCTCGACTAAGTTTGTATGGTGTTTTATGATTGGTTGGTATGTTTGGTTGAGGTCCCGGGGGCCTCGGGTGAGTTTTGGGTGCTTAACGGATGGAAAATTGGACTTGTGCATATTCTAAAGTTGCTGGTTTTCTGGTGTTTTCGCACCTGGGGTGAGAAGTCTGCAGGTGCGGCCCCATAAAATAGAGGAGGAGGTCGCAAGTGCGTTTTTGGTCATAAGATCCTCGCATCTGCGCATCCGCATATGCGCCGTGGTGGTCGCAGAATCGGATTGGGGGAGGAAGCCAAGTTTCCGCAGAAGCGGACGAGTTAGCGCAGAAGCGCATCTGCATATGCGGATATATGTGCGCAGGTGCAGTGTCGGAGAACTTAATGAAATTATGCATGTGCGGAGTTTTATCCGCAAAAGCGGTACCACAGATGTGTGTAATTAACCGCAGGTGTGGTTTAACTGGCAGAAAAGGGACCAAATCGAGGGTTTGATTCATTTATTCATTTTTGGACTTGAGAGATTGGAAATTGGTTATTTTTCGAGGGTTTTCAGAGAGAACTTTGGGGTAACGGTTCCTAACTCTACTTTGGCTGTATTTCATGAAGGAAATTGGGTGAGAAAGTTGTGAAAATGGGGGAAAAGTTCTTCAACCGTATTTTTGAGTTTTTATTAGAATTTAGACACTAGATTTGGATAATTTTGGTACGAGCGAACTCGTGAGTGAATGGGTGTTCATATTTGGTAACTTTTACTCGATTTATAGACGTGGGCCCGGGGAGTTTTTTTGGGACGAATTTCTAATTTCTTGTTTTAGATTTGATTTCAGTAGCTAGAATAGTTCCTTGTAGTTGTATTCATGTTATGTAATTGATTTTGGCTAGATTTGCGCTATTCAGAGTCAGATTTTTGTGGAGAGAGCGTTGTTTCGGATTGATTTGAGCTTGGTTCGAGGTATGTGGCTTGCCTAACCTTGTGTGGAGAAACTCCCCTTAGGATTTGTACTGTTTTGACATATGAGCGCTGTGCACATGAGGTGACGAGTATGTTCATGAGCTAATTATTGTAAGAACATGGTTTCTACTAAGTAATAACATGTTTCCCTTCTTATTTGAGTCTTATCAGCATGTGTAGTATCCTGCTAGACTAGAATAACATGCCTACTTGCCTTAACTGTTTATCTGAACTACGTGCAACATGTTTAGTGAATTTACCTGTTTTTCCTTAACTTGTACTTAGGCTGAATTGTAGGATTCCGTGTTGTAATTATTGAATTCGATTGTATGGGCTACAAATTTACTTTGGGACTATGGAACGATATTCCGGGAGATCCCCTGTTCTGCATATTTACTTTGGGACTATGAAACGGTATTCTAGGAGATCACCCTGTCTTGCATATCTACTTTGGGACTCCAGAACGGTATTCCGATAGATACACATGTACATTTACGTTTTGGACTACGAGACGGTATCTCGGGAGATCCCCTGTTGAATTTCTGTGTACTGAGCTGTTATCTTTCTATGATTTCTTTCTTGTTCAATTTCATTCTTTATTTTACTGTGTTATTTCATTCTTGCCTTGATTTATTACTTATATAACAATAGGGCCCTGACCTGACCTGACCTGACCTCGTCACTACTCGACCGAGGTTAGGCTTGACACTTACTGGGTACCATTATGGTGTACTCACACCCTTTCCTATACATATTTTTCGTTGCAGATCCAGGTTTTTCTTACCAGCTTCGTTCATAGTTACAGTCGATGCTGCCGGAGACTTCAAGGTACATTTGCCCGTGCCCGCAGTTAGGGGATGTTGAAGATACAATTCGTTATTATATCCAGCCAACGAATTGGAATTACTTGCACATTCCTAAAATGGTCAATTGACAATAGTATTAATCAATAACGGAGCCATAAGTTTTACTAGGAGGAGAATTAAACGATGAAACAAAGAAGTTACTGAGTTGTATAAAATTTAGCAAATAACATAAAGTTTTGGAAGTTATAAACTTGAAATTACTCGGCTCAACAGTAAATAATTAGGGGTGTTCAGGAAAAAATAAAAATTTAATCTAACCAAAAAAATCGAGTCTGACTTGTATGTGGTTTAATACTAAACTAGAAAAGAACCCACCATCATAAAATATATTTATTCTTATAGATAATTTTAATTTTACATATTTTTTCCTTAATTTAGGCTAGATATAGTCTAGTTCCTTTCTTGAAATATAATATTTGATATGGTTATTATGGAGTATCCATTTTCGTTTATTTAAATATTTGATTCTGCCGTGTATAATCACTTTCTTATCTAAGTTTTGTACAAATATTTAGTCTCTTTGTCTTTATCCTCGCTTATTTTGCTAAGGACGAAAGATTGTTTTAAGAGGGGGAGGATGTGACGACTCTTAAGAGTTATATCCCCGATCCTCTATTAACTGCTTTCCCCATATGTATTTCCGCTATTGTGTCTTACGGGGAGGTTTCGTTTTGGTTTTTGGAAGTGTTTGGGACACTTAGTCCCTAAATGGGAGCTTAAACCTTAGGATTTGGACCCTAGTTGAAACTGTGTGGAGACGACTCCGAAATGGAGTTTCATCAACTCCGTTAGCTCCGTTAGGTGATTTTGGACTTAGGGACGTGTACAGATTGTGTTTTGGAGGTCTGTAGTTCATTTAGGCTTGAAATGGCGAAAGTCGAATTTTTGAAAATTTTGGTCGGTAGTGGAATTTTTGATATTGGGGCGGGATTCTGATTCTGGAAGTTGGAGTAGGTCCGTCGGGTTGAATATGACTTGTGTGATAAATTTGGGGTCAATCGGACGTGGTTTGATAGGTTTCGGCGTCGGTTGTCAAATTTGGAAATTCTAAGTTCATTAAGTTTGAATAAGAGGATGATTCATGAATTTAGCATTGTTTGAGGTCGTTTGAGGGATCGACTAAGTTTGTATGGTGTTTTATGAATGGTTGGTATGTTTGGTTGAGGTCGCGGGGGCCTCGGGTGAGTTTCGGGTGCTTAACAGATGGAAAATTGGACTTGTGCATATTTTAAAGTTGCTGGTTTTCTGGTGTTTTCGCACCTGGGGTGGGAAGTCCGCAGGTGTGGCCCCGCAAAAGCGAGGACGAGGTAGCAGGTGAGTTTTTGGTCATAAGATCCTAGCATCTGCGCATCCGCAGATGCGGCGTGGTGGTCGCAGAATCGGATTGGGGGAGGAAGCCAAGTTTCCGCAGAAGCGGACGAGTTAGCGCAGAAGCGCATCCGCATATGCGGATATATGTGCGCAGGTGCGGAGTCGAAGAACTTAATGAAATCTTCATGTGTGTATTTTTAGCCGCAAAAGCGGGCCTGCAGATGTGTGTAATTAACCACCGGTGTGTTTAACTGGTTGAAAAGGGACCAAATCGAGGGTTTGATTCATTTCTTCATTTTTGGGCTTGAAGCTTGGAAATTGGCAATTTTTCGAATTTAACTGGTAGAAAAAGGACCGAATTTCTTAGTTTTGATTAGAATTTAGACACCAGATTTGGATAATTTTGGTACGAGTGAACTCGTGAGTGAATGGGTGTTCATATTTGTTAACTTTTACTCGATTTCGAGATGTGGGCCCGGAGAGTTTTTTTGGGACGAATTTCCAATTTCTTGTTTTAGATTTGATTTCAGTAGCTAGATTAGTTTCTTGTAGTTGTATTCATGTTATGTAATTTATTTTGGCTAGATTTGGGCCATTCAGAGTCGGATTTTTGTGGAGAGAGCGTTGTTTCAGATTGATTTGAGCTTGGTTCGAAGTAAGTGGCTTGCTAAACCTTGTGTGGAGCAACTCCCCTTAGGATTTGTACTGTTTTGATATATGAGCACCGTGCACATGAGGTGACGAGTAAGTTCATGAGATAATTATTGTAAAAACATGGTTTCTACTAAGTAATAACATGTTTCCCTTCTTATTTGAGTCTTATCAGCATGTGTAGTATCCTGCTAGACTAGAATAACATGCCTACTTGCCTTAACTATTTATCTGAACTTCGTGCAACATGTTTAGTGAATTTACCTGTTTTTCCTTAACTTGTACTTAGGCTGAATTGTAGGATTCCGTGTTGTAATTATTGAATTCGATTGTTTGGGCTGCAAATTTACTTTGGGACTACGTAACGGTTTTCCGGGAGATCCCTTGTTCTGCATATTTACTTTGGGACTATGAAACGGTATTTTAGGAGATCACCATGTCTTGCATATCTACTTTGGGACTACAGAACGGTATTCCGGTAGATCCACATGCACGTTTACGTTTTGGACTACGAGACGGTATCTCGGGAGATCCCCTGTTGAATTTCTGTGTACTGAGCTTTTATATTTCTATGATTTCTTTCTTGTTCAATTTCAGTCTTTATTTTACTACGTTATTTCATTCTTTCCTTGATTTATTACTTATATACCAATAGGGCCCTGACCTGGCCTGACCTCGTCACTACTCGACCGAGGTTAGGCTTGACACTTACTGGGTACCATTGTGGTGTACTCACGCCCTTTCCTGTACACATTTTTCGTTGCAGATCCAGGTTCTTCTTACCAGCCTCATTCATAGTTGCAGTCGATGCTGCCGAAGACTTCAAGGTACATTTTCCCGTGCCCGCAGATCCTTGGAGATCCCTTCTATCCCCTTATGTTCATTTTTCCATCTTTTCTATAGACAGTGATGTATAGAACAGTTAGGACTCATAGAAGCTTGTGACTTACGTTGTTCCGGGTCTTGGGAAGTGTTATGTATATGTTGCGAGTTGATACTTGTATATGCCGAGCGACATTCAATTGCTTATTTATATTATTGTTACTGTTAGTTATTAATGTTCATGCTTTTATTTCATTTCTGCAAAGTATTAGGCTTACCTAGTCGTAGAGACTAAGTGTCGTCACGACAATTCACGGAGGAAGAATTTGGATCTTCACATAAAATAGCAACCATAGTTAGGGGAAGTTGAAGATACAGTTCGTTATTATCTATAGCCAACGAATTGGCATTACTTGCACATTCCTAAAATGGTCAATTGACAATTGTATTAATCAATAGCGGAGCCATAATTTTTACTAGGAGGAGGCAAAATTAAACGATAAAACAAAGAAGTTACTGAGTTGTATAAAACTCAGCAAATAACATAAAGTTCTGGAAGTTATAAACTTGAAATTACTCGGCTCAACAGTAAATAATTAGGGGTGTTCAGGAAAAAATAAAAATTTAATCTAACCAAAAAAATCGAGTCTGACTTGTATGTGGTTTAATACTGAACTAGAAAAGAACCCACCGTCATAAAATATATTTATTCTCATAGATAATTTATAATTTTACATATTTTTTCCTTAATTTAGGCTAGATATAGTCTAGTTCCTTGCTTGAAATATAATATTTGATATGGTTATTATGGAGTATCCATTTTTGTTTATTTAAATATTTGATTCTGCCGTGTATAATCACTTTCTTATCTAAGTTTTGTACAAATATTTAGTCTCTTTGTCTTTGATTTTTCACAACTCAAGATTTATTGAGCCATATACCATTCTGATTTGCTTATTCTTTCAAATTATTAAAATTTGGTTAAAAGTGAATGTTGGTATGAACATAAGTTCGTCGTTAGATTAGTGAAAGGATATATTTATGTGATGACCCGATATGTCATCTTATAATTTGAACCTAATTTTATGATCCGAAACCTTTAAAAGTCATAATTTAGTCTTTCTCGATTTGCATGCGCAATCCGGGCGTATTTTCGGAAAGATTTTATGTGAAGTTGATAAAAATAAGAAATTTTACCTAAAAACTTCATTTGGGTTGACTTCGATCAATATTTTTGGTAAATGGACCCGAATTCATGTATTGACGGTCCCTGTGGGTCCGTGTCATGATTTGGGACTTGGACGTATGCCTGGAATCGAAATCGGAAGTCCCTAGCCCGAGATATCGGACTATGTCAAAATTTAAAAGTTGAAAATTTAACGAAATTGAAGTGTTTGATCAAAATTTGACTTTTTGGATAACGGGTCCGTATTTTGGTTCCGAAATCCGGTATAGGTCCAATACCATAATTATGACTTATCTGTGAAATTTGGTGAAAAACGGAGTTGATTTGAGGTGAAAATCGGAAGTCCCTAGCCCGAGGGATCGGGTGAGTTTCGGATGGACTACGGAATGAAATTTGGACTTAGAACATTTGCTGGTGTAACTGATCCTGCAGGTTTCGCATTTGCAAGCTATTTCTCGCATTTGCGAAGAATAGCTGGCCTCATAGTTTTCGCATTTGCGAACAAGCTCTTCGCATTTGCGAACTGGGAAAGGGGGAGGCATTGAACGCATTTGCGAGATTTTCTAAGCAATTGCGAAGATAGCAGGAATGGGAGACCTCCGCATTTGCGATAGTTTCTTCGCATTTGCGGGGCTCACATTTTTGGACAGGATTTGGTTCATTTCTCACCTTTTCAAATCCGAGAACCACAGAGGCGATTCTTCTAAGACCAGTTCTTCCCCAAAACTTTGATAAGTAATCCTAACCCACTTTATTTCAATTTTCCACCACATTTCATGAAATTCTAACAAAAAAATCTAGGATTCCCATGATAGAAATTGGGGGTAGAATTAAGGAATTTTGGAAAATTGGGATTTAGACCTCAAATTGAGGTCGGATTTCAAAACTAATTGCTAATCAAGCTCAGGGGTGAATGGATTAATGAGTTTTGGTCCGACCCTCAAGTTTTGACCAAGTAGACTCGGGGTCGATTTTTGACTTGAAAGTTTGGGAAATTAAAATATATGCATTGTAATTGATTCCTTTAGCAATAATTGATGTTATTGAGTTAATTGTGTCTAGATACGAGTGGTTTGGAGGTGTATACTAGAAGAAAAACTATAATTGAGCATTGAGTGGCCTGTTGAGCAAGGTAGTGCTGTGTCTAACCTTGACTTGAGGGATAAGAACCCCTTGAATTAATTGCTATATGAAATTCATGTTAGCGGTGTATATGTAAGGTGACGAGTACCCGCCAATTTATCTGTCTCGCCTGTTTCTTTCCCGTTCTTCTTATATTGTTTCCTTTCCTGCCTTAACTGTTACATGATTTACTTGTATTTCCATGCCTAATTGCTACTTGTTAGACATTGTTTCTCCTTGTTGAAGGTATTAATTATCTCGTAGCTTTATTGTCTCCTATTATTTATTTAAGATGTTTTATTAGTGCTTCTATGATATTCTCTGGATTGGTCTCGCTGAGTAGTATTACTTGTGTAAGGTTTTATATAGTACAAGCTTCCCATTTGCTTTGTTTTGAAGTTTAAGTATTGTGAAGGTTTTTGTGTTAAATTGTGATTTCAGTACTTACTGAGTAATTGATACTGATATGGTGCGATCGGGTTGCGCGTCGCAACAGGTGGAATAAGGGTGGAATGTGGTTAAATAAGGGTGCACTGTGATTACGATTATTGTGATATAGTGGGATCGGGTTGCACACGGCAACATTTTTATTTATATTCTGTTGTTTAATTATTAAGAGAAAATACGGGAGGAATATGATATGTACGGTGGGATCAGGTTGCGCGCCGCAACAATCTATATGTTTATGCTTTTCTTTGACTGTGTTAGCTGTACGGTAGTCTTGAATTGTACTTAAGGATTGGTAATAGTTTAAAACTGATGAAATATGTTGGGTACTGTATTTACTTCTTGCAAGTTACTGCTTTACTTTATTCTGTCTTTTTTTCTGCTTTTATTATTTACCGTATGCAGATTATATTGCGAGTGTCCCGCCGTAGCTTCGTCACTCCTTCATCGAGGTTAGGCTCGGTACTTACCAGTACATGGGGTCGGTTGTACTAATACCGCACTCTGCACTTCCTTTGCAGATTTTGGAGCAGGTTCGGGCTGATCGAGAGGTTGGCTATAGACTTCATTTCTAGGAGACCCAAGGTAGTCATGTTGGCGTTCGCAGGACTTGGCGTCCCCTTCTATACCCCTATAGTTTACTGTTTTTCCTTATTTCACAAATAGTTGTATTTTCTCTCGGACAAATACTTTTAGTAAAATCTTAGTATGTTCGTGAATTGTAACTCTAGATTCTGGGTAGTAATAGTATGTAATCATAGTTGTTATTTATATATTTTTCTCGTTTATTTTGATTTATTATAGCTTGGTTACTGATAATCACTTAAATGTAAAAAAATGGCTAATAACCTCTAACGTTGGCTTATCTAGCAAGTGTAATGTTAGGAGGCATCACGTTCCCGACAGTGGGGATTCCAGGTCGTGACAAGTTGGTATCAGAGCACTAGGTTGCCTAGGTCTCACAATTCACGAACGACCTTAGTATAGTCTGGGCGATCGATACGGAGACGTCTGTACTTATCTCCCAGAAGCTATAAAGTTTAGGAACACATTTTACTTTTATTCATCTTTGTTGTACGACTTTGTTTTCTCAATACTGATTGAACTCTCCTACTCTTATTCTCTCACAGATGGCGAGAATGCGTACCGCTTCTTCGGCTGAGCAGCAACCAGAGCTTCCAGCAGCAGCTCCTATGAGGGGCAGAGGTTGAGGCTGAGGCTGAGGTAGGGCTTAAATGTAACGACCTGGCCGGTCGTTTTGATAATTAGCGCCCCGAACCCCTATTAACCACTTCACCCATGTATATTTATATTACTGGAACTTGTCGGAGCGTTGAGTAATGAAATCCGGGATGATTTTAGACACATAGTCCATAAATGTGGAATATAGCTTCAGAAATCTGGCCGTAGCTAGATCTATGTGAAGACGGATCCGGAATGGAATTCCGTCAACTCCGTTAGCTCTTTTGGGTGATTTCAAGGTTAGGAGCGTGTTAAGAATGTGTTTTCGAGGTCGGTTTTGGATTTAGGCTTGAATTGGCGAAAGTTAGAATTTCTACGATTTCGGCCGATAGGTGAAATTTTGATATCGGACTCGGAATGGAATTCCGAAAGCGACAGCAGGTCCGTAATGTCATTTGTGACTTTTGTGCAAAATTTGAGGTCATTCGGATGAGTTTTAACGTGTTTCGGCATCGAATGTGATTCTAGAAATTTCACAAGTTCTTAGGCTTGAATCTATGCATAACTGATGATTTTGATGTTATGAGATGTGTATTTAAGGCTCAACCAAGTTTGAACAAGGTATTAGGGTTAGTAGGTAGGTTTGGTTGAGGTCCCGGGGGCCTCAGGGTTGTTTCGGATACCCAACGGGTGAATTTGGGACTTTTAGAGCAGTTGAACCATTCCGGTTCTGGTGTCTCGCACCTACGATGGTATTTCCGCAGGTGCGGACATGCAAGTGCGAAGGGGGTGCACGCAGTTGCGGACGTAACTTAGGCTGGCCCGACTCGCAGGCGCGGAAGAGTATCCGTAGGTGCGGAGCCACACCTGCGACCCAGCCACTACAGGTGCAACCCGAGGTCTTTTAATGAGTTTCCTCACCTGCGATTGTGTTTCCGTAGGTGCGGACCCGGAGGTGCGATCCTAGTGTCGCAAGTACGAAACATTTGGGCTGGTTATACCAAAATCCGAGGGTTTGAAATTCATAACTCCAAAATCGATTGTGAGCTCGGGACTTGGCGATTTTCAGTGGGATTTGAAGAGGAGAATCATAGGTAACGTTTTCTAACCTTAATCCATTTGTATATCAATAATCTCTATCAATTTCCTCAATCTAATCAATGAAGTGGGATGAAAAACCATGAAATTGGGATGAAATCTCCCCAAGTAGCAATCTGAGGATTTAGGGAGATTTAGACGTCGGTTTTTGTTGATTCTTGTTCGAGTGGGTTCATGAGCGAATGGGTGTTCGGAAAATATAAATTTTTCCCGATTCTGAGACGTGGGCCTTGGGGAATTTTTGGGCTAATTTCCTAATTTTGCTTATTAGCTTAGAAATAATTAGCTATTTTGTCCCTTGAAGTGATATTTACATTATGCAATCGATTTGAGTAGATTTGGGCTACCCGGAGTCGGATACTCGTGGCAAAAGCGTGGTATTGAATTGATTAGCACAGTCAAGGTAAGTGGGTTGCCTAATTCTGTGTTGGGGACTTCACCTTGGGTATTTTTATACTGATTTTGTTACACGGACGCCGTGTACGTGAGGTGACGAGTGCGTACACGGGTCATTGTTGCTAAGATCCTATTTTTACTTCCAGAAAATCACTCATTTTCATCCCTATATTAATTTTTCCTGTCTTAACTGAGTAGTTAGCTTAAGAGTAAGCATGCCTACCTGCTCTTACTTGATTTCCTCTTATTTGCTACTAGTTGCACCATGCTTAGGTAGCTTTACTCTATTCTTGCCTGTTGTTTTTCCTGGACAGTTTAATTAAGCCGTATCCGACATACTTCTGCTTTGCATATTTAAATTGGGACTACGGACCGAGATCCGGGAGCTTTCCCCTATACTGAAATGCATATTTAAATTGGGACCACGGACGGAGATCCGGTAGCTTTCCCCTGTACTGCATAGCATATTTAAATTGGGACTACAGACTGAGATCCGTGAGCTTTCCCCTTGTACTGCATTGCACATTTACTGTTGAGATATATGCTGTGCTGAGCCAAGGGCTCTCTTTCTATTATTAATTCTTCCAGTTCCCATTAATCCTGTTTATTATTGCTTATCTATATTTCATAGTTTTAAATTGTATATTGACTTGTTTTAACTCAGTATGGCCTCAACTTGACCTCGTCACTACTTGACTGGGGTTAGGCTTGGCACTTATGGAGTACCGAATGTGGAGTACTCACGCCCTTTCCTGTGCATGTTTTCCCCATGTGTAGATCCAGGTACCAGCACTCAGTATCGTGGCTAGGAGTCATTCTAGCGGCTTCCAGGAGACCGCGAGGTAATTCTGCCGCATCCGCAGAATCGCACGAGTCCCCTTATGGAAGATTTATGTATTTTTTCCACTGCTTCATTGTATAGAGATACATTTAGTACATAGCTTGTGACTATAGTGACATTCCGGATTTTGGGAAGTGAAAGTGTATATGCTGAGCAGCTATGTTATATCTACTTGAGTTCTTTTGTGTCTTTATTTTATTGATTTTCTCATTTTCCGCAAATTTTAGGCTTACCTAGTCGTAGAGATTAGGTGCTTTCACGATACCTTCTGGAGGGAAAAATGGGTCGTGACAAGTTGGTATCAGAGCGTCTAGGTTCATAGGAGTCACAAGTCACAAACCCGTTTATTAGAGTCTCGCGGATCGGTGTGGAGACGTCCGTATCCATCATCGAGAGGCTATGTAACTGTTAAGAACAATCAAATTTTTTGGAATTCCTTATCGTGCTAGTTACTATCCTCAAATTCTTATGCTCTATTCTATTCTTTCTTGATAGATGGTTCGTATTCGTACAGGACGTACTGATGACCAGGCACCCGAGTCCCTAGTCAGAGCCACCAGATGCAGGGGCCCGGCCAGAGGATGAGCACGCGGTGCAGCCCGAGCACTGACTAGAGTAGTGGCAGAGGAGCCCCCAACAACTACAGTTGGAGGGGCACAGGAGGTCCCTGCTGTTACTCTATACCTCCAGGAGAACATTGGCCCAGTTCTTGAGTGCCTTCAGTAGTCTGTCTCAGGCAGGACTACTCCCGATAACTCTAGCTACATCCCAGGCTGGAGGAGGGACACAGACTTCCGCATCCCATACTCCTGAGCAGAGGATTCATATTGGGCAGGTTCCAGAGTATATTCCTATGCCCCAACAGCTCCAGCCTAACTTGAGACTAGGATAGCTGTTCCTGAGGCAGAGCAACTCCGACTTGAGAGGTACAAGAAGTACCACCTAACTGAGTTTAGCAAACTAGCTTCGGATGACGCCCTGGGTTTTCTTGTGGGATGTCATCGCATTCGCTGCACTATGGGTATTGTGGAGACGAGTGGGGTTTCTTTCACTGCTTTCCAGCTGAGGGGAGCAGCTTATCAGTGGTGGCATGCTTTTGAGATTAGTAGCCCGGACGAGGCAGCTTCACTTACTTGGGGTCAGTTCTCCGAGATGTTCTTACTTGAGTTTGTCCCTCAGAGATTCAGGGATGCTTGGCGTGAAGAGTTTGAGCAGCTACACTAAGGTACCATGACTATGTCAGAGTATGCAGTCCGTTTCAGTGATTTGGATCGCCATGCACCAGATTAGGTTGTCACTGTCAGAGAGAGGGTTCGACACTTTATTGAGGGACTCCACCCAAGTATTTGGACCAGCATGGCCAGAGAGCTGGAGACCGATATTACTTACCAGCAGGCCATGAGTATTGCCCGGAGGATTGAGACTATGTTAGCCCGGGACAGGGAGGAGAGAGAGGCCAAGAGGTCTCGAGAGACTGGTCATTTTTCAGGAGCCCGTGCACCAGCAACACACTATGGTAGGGGCTTTGTGAGTCGCCCCGTTCATTCAGCTCTCCCAGCAGCCAGTGGTATTCCAGCTCCTCCTAGACCTCAGGAGCCTTATTATGCACCACCAGTATCTCAGGTGCCCCCTGCTCGAGGTGCTATCACTAGCCAGTTCAGCAAACCAGTTTAGAGTCAGCAGTGGCTGCCACTTCCTTCGAAGGGTTGCTTTGAGTGTGGTGACCCTCGTCATATGATCAGAGATTGCCCTAGAGCGAGGAGGGGCACACCACCTTAGGCTTAGCAGGGTGCACCACCTCAGACTTATCAGGGTGCACCACCTCAGACTTATCAGGATCCACATCTTCCACCAGGTCCTCCACCTATTCTTCCAGCCCTAGCTGCTTTCCCACTACCTCAGGCAACTCGAGGTGGAGGTCGGAGGTCGAGGTCACGCTAGAGGGGGAGGCTGGCCAGGTACTATGCTCTTCCGACCCGATCCAAGGCCATTACTTCAGATTCAGTCGTCACAGGTATTGTTCACGTTTGTCATAGGCATGCATTGGTATTATTTGACCCAGACTCTACATATTCATATGTGTATTCTTATTTTGCTCCACATATGGGGATATCTCGGGATTCTTTGAGTTCCCCTGTTTATGTTTCTACTCCGGTGGGAGATTCTCTTATTGTGGACCGCGTATATCGGTCACATTTGATTGGTATCAGTGGTTTTGAGACCAGAGCTGATTTATTACTACACAGTATGGTAGATTTCAATGTTATATTGGGTATGGACTGGCTGTCTCCCTACTATGCTATTCTTGATTGTCACGCTAAGACCGTGACGCTGGCTATGCCAGGATTACCAAGGTTAGAGTGGAGAGGTTCCTTAGAGTACACTCCCCGCCGAGTCATTTCTTTTATTAAGGCTCAACGAATGGTTGTAAAGGAGTGTGATGAATATTTGGCTTATGTGAGAGATGTTAGTGCTGAGACCCCTACAGTTGAGTCACTTACAGCTGTCAGGGACTATTCTAATGTATTTCCAGCTGATCTTCCGGGTATTCCACCCGATAGAGACCTTGATTTCGACATTGACTTGTTGCTGGGCACTCAGCCCATTTCCCTTCCTCCTTATCGCATGGCTCCTCTTGAGTTGAAGGAGAAGTTACAGGAGTTTCTTGAAAAGGGATTCATCAGTCCTAGTGTATCACCTTGGGGTGCTCCAGTGTTATTTGTTAAGAAAAAGGATGGCTCGATGTGTATGTGTATTGACTACCGGCAGCTGAATAAGGTGACAGTGAAGAACAGGTACCCCTTTCCTCACAATGATGATCTATTTGACCAGTTACATGGTTCTAGGGTGTTCTCCAAGATTGATCTGCGTTCGGGTTATCATCAGTTGAAGATTCGGGAGCCGGATATCCTAAAGACTGCCTTCAGGACCAGATATGGCCACTATGAGTTCCTTGTTATGTCATTTGGGCTGACCAATGCCCCAACAGCCTTCATGCACCTGATGCACAACATATTTTGGCCTTATCTTGACATTCTGGTATATTCTCGGTCCCAGGAGGACCATGAGCAGCACCTGAGGACCGTGCTTCAGACATTGAGGGAAAAGAAGTTGCATGCCAAGTTTTCTAAGTGTGAATTTTGGCTTGATTCTGTGGCATTCCTAGGCCATGTGGTGTCTTCGGATGGGATCAAGGTAGATCCGAAGAAGGTGGAGGCGGTGCAAAGTTGGTCCAGACCGTCTTCAGCTACTTAGATCCGCAGTTTCCTCCGTTTGGCGGGGTATTATCGCCGTTTGTGGAGGGATTTTCATCCATTTCAGTGCCTATGACCAGACTGACCTAGAAGGGTGCATCTTTTATATGGACTGAGGAGTGTGAGGAGAGCTTTCAGAAGCTCAAGACAACCCTGACTACAGCTCCTGTATTGGTATTGCCTACCGATTCTGGGTCCTATACAGTCTATTGCGATGCTTCGAAGATTGGCCTGGGAGCGGTGTTGATGCAGAACGGTAGGGTGATTGCCTACACGTCCAGACAGTTGAAGGTTCATGAGAAAAATTACCCTGTTCATGCTCTCGAGTTGGCAGTGATTGTTCACGCCCTGAAGATATGGCGTCATTATTTATATGGTGTTCCCTGTGAGATATTCACGGATCATCGGAGTTTCAGCACATATTCAGGCAGAAGGATCTAAATTTGCGCCAGCATAGGTGGTTGGAGTTTCTAAAGGACTATGAAAGCACTATATTATACCATCCGGGGAAGGCCGATGTGGTGGCCTACGCCTTGAGTCGCCGGGCGGAGAGTTTGGCATACCTTCATGCAGCTGAGAGGCCTCTGGCCTTAGATATTCAGTCCTTAGCCAGTCAGCTCATGATATTGGACCTTTCCGAGCCTTTCCGGGTATTAGCTTGTGTGGCTGCTTGATCTTCCCTTTATGACCGTATCAGAGAACGCTAGTATGATTATCCCCACCTTTTGGTTCTTCAGAATAAAGTCCGGTGGGGTGATGCCAGGGATGTGACCGTAGGTGATGACGGGGTGATGAGGATGGATGGCCGTATTTATGTGCCCAACGTGGATGGGCTTCAGGAGTTGATTCTTGAGGAGGCCCATAGTTTGCGGTATTCCATCCATCCGGGTACCGCAAAGATGTACCAGGATCTGAGACAACACTATTGATGGCGAAGGATGAAGAAAGATATAGTGGAGTTTTTAGCCAAGTGTCTCAACTGTCAGCAAGTCAAATGTGAGCATCAGAGACCGGGAGGGTTACTTCAGCAGATTGAGCTTCCAAAGTGGAAGTGGGAGTGGATCACCATGGATTTTGTGGTTGGACTTCCTCGGACTTTGAGGAAGCATGATGCTATTTGGGTGATTGTGGATCGGCTGACCAAATCAACCCATTTCATTACAGTGTTGACTACATATTCATTTGAGAGATTGGCTGAGATTTATATTAGAGAGATTGTTTGCCTCCACGGTATCCCAGTATCTATCATTTCAGACAAAGGTACACAGTTCATTTCACGGTTCTGGAGAGCCGTCCAGCAGGAGTTAGGCACCAGGGTAGAGTTGAGTACATCTTTCCACCCTCAAACAGACGGGTAGTCTGAGCACACGATTCAGATTCTCGAGGATATGCTCCGTGCCTGTGTGATATATTTTGGAGGGTCATGGTATTGATACTTGCCCCTTGTAGAGTTTGCTTATAACAACAACTACCAGTCTAGCATTCAGATGGTGTCGTATGAGGCTTTGTATGGTAGGTGGTGCATGTCTCCCGTGGGATGGTTTGAGTCGGGCGAGGCTCGATTGTTGGGTACAGACTTGGTTCAGGATGCCCTGGACAAGGTGAAGGTGATTCAGGAGAGACTTCGTACATCTCAGTCCAGGCAGAAGAGCTATGCGGACTGGAAGGTTCGTGACTTGGCATTATGGCTGGTGATCGGGTATCGCCTATGAAGGGTGTCATGAGGTTCAGGAAGAAGGGCAAGTTGAGTCCGAGATTNTTTTGAGGTGTTGCGACGGGTTGGGGGGGGGGGGTTGCTTATAAGCTAGCCCTGCCTCCCAGCCTGGCAGGGGTTCATCCGGTGTTCCACGTCTCCATGCTCCAGAAGTATCACAGAGACCCGACTCATGTTTTGGATTTCAGCTCAGTCCAGTTGGACAAGGATCTATCATATGTTCAGGGGCCTGTGGCTATATTGGACATGCAGGTCAGGAAGCTCAGATCGAAGAATATTGCCTCAGTTAAGGTTCAGTGGAGGGGTCAGCCAGTCGAGGAGGCGACTTGGGAGACCGAGCAAGATATGCGGAGTCAGTACCCTCATCTTTTCACAGCTTCAGGTATGTTTCTATACTCGTTCGAGGACGAACGAATTTCTTAAGAGGGGGAGGATGTAACGTCCCGGCCGGTCGTTTTGAGAATTAGCGCCCCGATCCCCTATTGACCGCTTCTACCATGTCTATTTATATTATTGTAAATTGTCGAAGCGTTGAGTGATGAAATCCGGGGTGATTTTGGACACATAGTCCATAAATGTTGAATACTTTAAAAATCTGGCCGTAGCTAGATCTGTGTGAAGACGGATCCGAAATGGAATTCTGTCGACTCCGTTAGCTCCGTTGGGTGATTTTGGGGGTTAGGATCATGTTTGGAATGTGTTTTCGAGGTCGGTTGTGGATTTAGGCTTGAATTGGCGAAAGTTAGAATTTCGGCGATTTCGGTCGATAGGTGAAATTTTGATATTGGACTTGGAAAGGAATTTCGAAAGCTACAGCAGGTCCGTAATGTCATTTGTGACCTTTGTGCGAAATTTGAGGTCATTCAGATGAGTTTTGACGTGTTTCAGCATCAGATGTGAATTCCAGAAATTTCATAAGTTCTTAGGCTTGAATCTATGCATAATTGATGATTTTGATGTTATGAGATGTGTTTTTAAGGATCGACCAAGTTTGAACAAGGTATTAGGGTCAGTTGGTAGGTTTGGTTGAGGTTCCGGGGGCCTCAGGGTTGTTTCGGATGCCCAATGGGTGAATTTGGGACTTTAAGAGCAGCTGAACCATTCTAGTTCTAGTGTCTCGCACCTGCGATGGTATTTCCGCAGGTGCGGACATGTAGGTGCGAAGGGGGTGCACGCAGGTGCGGACGTAGCTTAGGCTGGCCCGACTCGCAGGCACGAAAGAGTATCCGTAGGTGCGGAGCTGTACCTGCGACCCAGCCACCGCAGGTGCGACCCCAGGTCTTTTAATGAGTTTCCGCACCTGCGATTGTGTTTCTGCAGGTACGGATCCGCAGGTGCGATCCCAGTGTCGCAGGTGCAAATCATCTGGGCTGGTTATACCCAAATCCGAGGGTTTGAAATTATAACTCCAAAATCGATTGTGAGCTCGGGACTTGGCGATTTTCAGTGGGATTTGAAGAGGAGAATCATAGGTAACGTTTTAGCTAACCTTAATCTATTTGTATATCAATAATCTCTATCAATTTCCTCAATCTAATCAATGAAATTGGACGAGAAACCATGAAATTGGGATGAAATTTCCCTAAGTAGAAATCTGAGGATTTAGGGAGATTTAGACGTCGAATTTTGTTGATTCTTGTTCGAGTGGGTTCTTGAGAGAATGGGTGTTCGAGGAATATAAATTTTATCCGATTCCGAGACGTGGGCCCGAGGGAATTTTTGGGAAAATTTCCTAATTTCGCGTATTAGCTTAGAAATAATTAGCTATTTTGTTCCCTTGAAGTGATATTTACATTATGCAATCAATTTGAATAGATTTGGGCTACCCGAAGACGGATACTCGTGGCGAGAGCGTGGTATTGAGTTGATTAGCGCAGTCAAGGTAAGCGGCTTGACTAATTCTGTGTTGGGGACTTCTTCTTAGGTATTTTTATATTGATTTTGTTACGCGGACGCCGTGTATGTGAGGTGACGAGTGCGTACACAGGTCATTGTTGCTAAAAATCCTATTTTTACTTCCACAAAATCACTCATTTTCATCCCTATATTATTTTTTCCTGTCTTAACTGAGTGGTTAGCTTAAGAGTAAGCATACCTACCTGCCCTTACTTGATTTCCTCTTATTTTCTACTAGTTGCACCATGCTTAGGTAGCTTTACTCTATTCTTGCCTGTTGTTTTTCCTGGACTGTTTAATTAAGCCGTATCCGACATACTTCTGCTTTGCATATTTAAATTGGGACTACGGACCGAGATCCGGGAGCTTTCCCCTATACTGAAATGCATATTTAAATTGGGACCACAGACGGAGATCCGGGAGCTTTCCCCTGTACTGCATAGCATATTTAAATTGGGACTACAGACTGAGATCCGTGAGCTTTCCCCTTGTACTGCATTGCACATTTACTGTTGAGATGTATGCTGTGCTGAGCCAAGGGCTCTCTTTCTGTTATTAATTCTTCCAGTTTCCATTAATCTTGTTTATCATTGCCTATCTATATTTCACTGTTTTAAATTGTTTATTGACTTGTTTTAAAAACTCAGTAGGGCCTCAACCTGACCTCATCACTATTTGACTGGGGTTAGGCTTGGCACTTATGGAGTACCGAATGTGGAGTACTCACGCCCTTTCCTGCGCATGTTTTCCTCATGTGCAGATCCAGGTACCAGCACTCAGTATCATGCTTAGGAGTCGTTCTAGCTGCTGCCAGGAGACCGCGAGGTAATTCTGCCGCGTCTGCAGAATCCCACGAGTCCCCTTCTACTCTAGAAGACTTATGTATTTTTTCCACTTCTTCATTGTATAGAGCTACATTTAGTACAGAGCTTGTGACTATAGTGATATTTCGGGTTTTGGGAAGTGAAAGTGTATATGCTTAGCAGCTATGTTATATCTACTTGAGTTCTTTTCTGTCTTTATTGATTCTATTATTTTCGGCAAATCTTAGGCTTACCTACTCGTAGAGACTAGGTGCCGTCACGATACCTTTTGGAGGGAAAAATGGGTCGTGACATCAGCCCAGAGCCCAAGCAGCAGCCCCAGCCGTGGAGTGAGTCCCGTATGGATTCTGTGTTTGGGTATTAAAATGACTGGACGGATTTAAAGTAGTGCATTCGCATCAGGAGGCGTGCGTTCGCACAGGCTTGGATTTATTGAGTAGTGTGTTCGCGGTTGTGGGGCCGCGTTCGCACAGGGTATTTGCATCATCCCCCAGGACCTCCTCTAGACCTATGCGTTCGCGACTTACCCTCCGCGTTCGCATAGCTTACTCTGGCCCCCACTCCGCGATCGCATCCTAAAGAGTGCGTTCGACTGGCTTAAAACTACCCTAACCCCAACCCACTCATAACCTTGTGCGTTCGCATAGGGAAACACCCGGACACCAGAAAGCGACTATTACACTAGATTTTTCTATGTTTCACACCCCCACACCTACCCGAAACTCACCCGAGCCCTCGGGGCTTAAAACTCAATATGCACATAACCTCAAAAACATCCTACGGACCTATTCGAGTTATCAAATCACCAAAGTAACATCATAAACATCGAATTAAACCCCAAAATCAATGAAATTTCTCAAAACTTCTTTAAACATCCAATTTTGCATTTAAGGTCCGAATCACGTCAAACTAAGTCTGTTTCTTACCAAATTTCACAGATAACACATATAAGACATATCGAACCTATACCGGGCTCCGGAACCAAGATATGGGCCCGATACCACAGGTTTCACATAACATTTCATTTTCAAAAACCTTTATATTTCTCAGAAAACAATTTTTTTTTAAAAATTCATTTCTCGTACTTGGGACCTCGGAATTCGATTCCGGGCATACGCCCAAGTCCCATATTTTCCTACGGACCCTCCGGGACCGTCAAATCACGGGTCCGGGTCCGTTTACCAAAAACGTTGACCGAAGTCAACTTTATTCAAATTTCTAATACAAAATTATCATTTTAATCAGTTTTTCACATAAAGGCTTCCCGGCTACATGCCCGGGCTACGCATGCAAATCGAGGTGAGATAGAAGGAGGTTTTTCACGACCTCCGAACACAGAATTAACTAGGAATATACGGGATGACCTTTTGGGTCATCACATCCTCCCCCTCTTAAACAAACTTTCGTCCTTGAACTAGCCAAGATTCACCTTGAACTCATCCAATCGCTGATGGTATATTTTCAACAGATAACCGCGGGTTATCCCACGTCACCCCAACCCACATAAGCCCAATGAAACAATCAATACCGCAATATAGACTTCACATCACCACCAATAAGCCTCATATCTATACTTCTTACCCTCTACTCATTTACAAAAGATCCGACTCTAAATCCATATCTGGCATTAGCCTCAATCAGCTGCATCAACTCATGATTACACCCACAAGGCACGACCACACAACATAGTACATCACACATAGGCTCATATAACACTTTTGATCACAATAGCTGCCCGAAACCAACTCGACATTGGCAATTAGCCCCACATCTGAAAGAACTCTGTTTTCCAAACCCCATAACACTAATAATGATGCAATGAACAAGAAGACTTTATTATTAAAAATTCGAGTCACCAGCCACAACTGACACCACCGGGCACACATCCCGCAAACTAAACTAAAGAAACAGATATCAAAATGACTGAATATGAAAATAGAAACATATAAAGGAACTATCAAACAAGCCCATAGGCATAACTCTATATCAATACCGACATACCAAAAGCAATATGACAAGGAGGAAGCAAAGCATATAAACAAATCACAAGGATTCCATCCTGATAAAATTCCACCGCGGTACTCAGCCCGTTCCAAACATATCGAATCACAAATATCACGAGGACCTCGCCCTCAACTCTAAATCACATATCGAGAATATATCATACCAATTAAAATTCCTCCATTGATTCATCTCAGCTGATAAAATCATAACGCTAGCTGATCTCACATCCCGATGGAGTATCAAATCACAACTCGTAAACAAAATACTCAGAAAATCACATAAAGCTTACCATGAAGAACAACAAGGACTCACTTCCAGTTTCACTACTATCAAGAATGAAAGAAATGACGATAGACTCGGGCTAATACTCATAGAATCTACCAACATGAGCAAACACAAAATGGAGTGCAAAATATGGAACTCACTCATAAATGAAACAACAAATAAGGGAACTCGTCTCGACCAGCAGAACTATAATGAAATACAATTGGTGCCCCTCTGTAACACATCAAAACATACCTGTGTGATAATATCTAGCACATTGGCTTCCGGCCTACTATATGCAACACATCAATGGGTCGGGCCTCCCCCTCTTAGGCGCCCTCTACTCACCTGAATACCCTTCTACCACATACCTACCTGAATCGCGGGACATTCTCTCACCCTGTGGCTAACATCTCCACACTGAAAATAATCTTGCCGCCAACATGGCTGTGGAAAAACACACAATACGAATTCTCTGAGACCCATAAGTACCTGAAATCCCATGCGAAGCTGGTAATGCAAACTGAACTGGTTGACCCACAAAATTGCTACCGTGTCGTACCTTGCCTCCATAATACGTCCCAGTAGATTCCTCCGATCTATGAGGCCTCATTGCCTCCCCGAACTCTCTCCCTGATCTCGTCTGTCCTCTCGCTCCCAGTCCCACGTGCTCTCTAATCGGCGAGCGATCCCCACTACCTGCTGAAACGTCATCCTACTCTAACTCTCGAGTCCCGCTGAATCAATTATCATGCCTGAATCTCCCAAATGACTCTACAGACTCCTCTCCTAACTGAAGCAACCAAGTGAAGTGCATTTCTAGACAACTCACTGAATCTAACGACATTCTCCAATAGTGACACAACGCCCTGACGCAACTGCTCAAACTCCGCTAATCATACATCCCGAAGGAACTGAGGTGCAACCTCCCTCAAAACATCTCCGAAAGACTGTATCCATGCTAGTGGAGCTAACTCGGCCAGGTCACCCCATCTCATATGCCGCCACCACAAATCCACCCGCTACTCTGAACCTAAGACGTGACAAATCAATCCCGCTCATCTCTACAATACCCGAAGTACGAAGAATATAGTGAAAATCCCCCCTAAAACCCTGGGCACCATCTGCCGCCAATCCACTGAAAGATAGAAGGGTGGAACTTGTTGTACCTCTCAAGTCCAAGGTATTCTTCCTCCGAGGCTACTTTCCTAACCACGGGCTGAACTGAAACCACATGTCGTGCTGCCATAACAATAGGAACCTGACCAATATGATCTCGCTACTCTGGAGTGTAGATGGTGGGAGTCTGAACTTCTCCCCTGATCTGTGAAGCAACTGGTGCACTAGAATCAACCCTGCCTGAGTCGATGTACCAACTGTACTCAAAACTGCGCTCAGGTCTCCTGAAGTCCGGGGGTAGTAACAGGCACCCCCAATACCTGTCCCCCAACTAGAACTACTGGCGACTCCTTAACGGCTGCTCTGGTAGGAATCTTAACTGCGACACGTGGTCCTCGTTGGCCTCTGTCTCTGACCCTTGCGACATTTGCTTCGGAGTAACATCATCAGGAACCGCCGCTTGTGTCCTCACCATCGGTGAGAGCATGGAACAATAATTTCAAACTTTAAGATCAATAAACTCGCACGATAGGAATGAAGGAAGTGAAATTGTCCTATTAGTTCCGTAGCCTCTCGAAGATAAGTACAGACGTCTCCGTACCGATCCACAGGACTCTACTAAACTCGCTTATGACTCGTAGCACCTATGAACCTAGAGCTCTGATAACAACTTGTCACGACCCAGATTCCCTTCGTTGGGTATCGTGATGGAACCTAGTCTTAGGGACTAGGTAAGCCTAGCGGTTACTGAATAACAACAAAAATAAAAGGAAAACTAACAATCTTGAAATAGAATCTCAACAGAATATACAAACTCTCCCAAAACCGATAGTACAAGCTATAAGCTCTACGAATATTCTACAACTTCTAAGTACAACTGTTTGAAAATAGATACAACAATGTATGAATAATAAATACAAAGAAGGTGACTCCACGCCAGCGAACGCAGCAACATGTTATCTTGAGTCTCCTCGGCAACCATCCACACATTTACTACAATATATACCTGGATCTGCACACAAAAATGTGCAGCAGTGTAGTATGAGCACACCATAACGGTGCCCAGTAAGTATTAATACTAATCTCGGTGGAGTAGTGACGAGGACTAGTCAAGACACCATTGGTCTACAAGATAAATAACATGAATGTAGAAATGACCGAATGTTGCATCTATCTAAGAATTCACGGAATAATTTACAACAATGACAATATAAAGCGGAAGGAAATTACAAAAATCAATCACGAAACAGGAAAAACATACCCAGAAAGATGGACAACAAAACAAGTCAAACCGCAAGGAAACACGATACAATAGAGAACACCAATTACTCAACTCTACCTCGGTTTGTTCACATCGGGCCTTAGCCACTAACATCCATAAACTGGTGGAAATCTTTAAACAACAGTTCATATGAAAAATTTTTGCAAATAAAATCATTTTAGTATGGAAGAATTTCCTTTGAAAACATATTTTCTCCAAAAGTAGATATAAGTATGTTTAATAGAGAGAATTACGTAAAACATAGTTTCTTTCAAAATACGAAACTTCTCAAAGATTCTTTCCCAATAAATGACTTCCAAATATCATTTTAGTATGGAAGAATTTCCTTTGAAAACATATTTTCTCCAAAAGTAGATATAAGTATGTTTAATAGAGAGAATTACGTAAAACATAGTTTCTTTCAAAATACGAAACTTCTCAAAGATTCTTTCCCAATAAATGACTTCCAAATATCATTTTAGTATGGTCTAGTGCTTTTTAAATATACCTTCGATGTATAAGTCATTCAAATAGAATCATTTCAAACCATTGCCTTTTCAATGATAAATTTCAATAAAATCCCTTGATCAAAATCTCCTCAAGATTTATCCACGGGGACTCAGTCCGTAACTCAGAAGTTACCGTGCCGTACATGAGGAATATCAAATCTTGCCAATAAATACAGTAAAAGATCAGTAGGAATTTCCAAATTTAGAACAACGAAATAAAATGCAAAGACAAGTGCACGGAATCATCCTTCGTGCTTTTACTCTCATTCTCACCAAAACAAGTGCACGACATCACCCTTCATGCTTGACTCTCATTCTCACCAAAACAAGTGCAAGGCATCACCCTTCGTGCTTTTATTCTTATCCTCACAATACATAAATAGATACGTCACGACACTATCGTTCATGCTTTAATATGATTACATGGCACGACACTATCCTTCGTAATTTAATATCATAACATGGCACGACATTATCCTTCGTGCTTTAATATCATAACATGGCACGACATTATCCTTCGTGCTTTAATATCATAACATGGCACGACATCACCCTTCGTGCTTCAATATCATAACATGGCACAACATCACCCTTCGTGCTTTAACACTCTCATCCTCACAATACACGACATAACGCTTCGTGCTTTACACTCTTCCTCACCCAAACAATATCAATAACAACAGTTTGGCAAGGAAAAACCAACAGTATGACCCATAAATCCCCAGGTCCCGGCAAGGGAGTCAACAATACAAACAATATCATTAACAACATAACCAGTAATAGAAACCACATCATCTCGGCAAGGGAGTCAACAGTACAAACAATATCATTAGCAGCATAAACAATAATAGAAACTATTACATCCCGGCAAGGGAGTCAACAATACAAACAATATCATTAACATCATAAACAGTAATAGAAACCATAACATCCCGGCAAGGGAAATAGCTATAACCAATCTCACTTAAATAGTTAACTTCACGGAGTAACACTCAGCTTAAACAAAGGCCCAGTAATAGGAAACATCAAGGAAATACCCATAGCATAAATGTTTAACAATTAGACCTAAGTGGCACATAACGAAATAGTTATTTAAATCATAATGTAAGACTCACGGGCATGCTTGACTCCAATGAATAGATGTTCCAACTACGTCTAGTTAACTATAAGGCTAGATGACACTAACTATAGTCAATTAGGCAAGTTAGGAAGAAAATATAGCATGATTATAAGAAAAGTAGAATATTCAGTTAAGTCAAGTAAAGTCAAATAGCCAATGAAGGAATCCAAAAACAAGTAATTCTTATTTAAACGGGAAGGGATGAAATTAACAACCAATGATTCAAATGTAACTATTACAAATCATACACAGGTAATATAAGAATCTATGTATCCTAAAAGGGAAATCTAATTGTAAATAAGGACGAGTACACACTCGTCACCTCGCATACTCAGACTACAATCAACAAGGAAGACTCAATCCTAAGGGGTAGTTCCCCCACACAAGGTTAGGAAAGATACTTACCTCGACTCCAAGAATCCAAATCAAGCCTCTAGCACCGCTTTTCCTCTCGAATCCGACTCTGAAACAATTGTATGTAGACATAATCGACTCAATATCATCAATAATTACTCAACAATTCAATTTCAAGGCCTAATTATAGATTTCCCAACATTCTTCAAAAAATTCCAAAATTCGACCCCGAGCCTGCTTGGTCGAAACACGAGGTTCGGACCAAAACCCGATCACCCATTCCCCCACAAGCCCGAATATATAATTTATTTTGAAACCCGACCTCAAAACGAGGTCAGATTCCCAAAAATTCGAAAAGTCCTAACTCTACCCAAAACCCGAATTTCTACCCTTTAATTCCATGTTTTTAGGCCTAGAATCTAATAATGGTTGATGAAAATGGAAGAAAATGAAGTTAGAATCACTTACCTATGAAGATATGGTGGAAGATCTCTTCAAAAATCGCCTATGGGGTGTGGGGAAGAAGGAGTTTGAGAAAAATGGGGGTGAGTCCCGTATGGATTCTGTTTTTGGGTATTAAAATGACTGGACGGATTTAAAGCAGTGCGTTCGTAGCAAGAGGCCTTCGTTCGCACATGCTTAGATTTATTGAGCAGTGTGTTCACGGTTGTGGGGCCTCGTTCGCACATGGTATTTGCACCCAACCCCCAGGACCCCCTCTAGACCTATGCGTACGCGACTTAGCCTTCGCGTTCCCATAGCTTACTCTGGCCCCGACTCCGCGATCGCATCCTAAAGAGTGTGTTCGCACTGGCTTAAAACTACCCTAACCCCAACCCGCTCATAACCTTGTGAGTTCGCACTCCCTTGAGTGCGTTCGCATAGGGTAAACACCTGGACATCAGAAAGGGACTATTACACCAGATTTTTCTATGTTTTCACACCCCGACACCTACCCGAAACTCACCCGAGCCCTCGGGGCTCAAAACTCAATATGCACACAACCTCAAAAACATCCTACGGACCTATTCGAGTAATAAAATCACCAAAGTAACATCATAAACATCGAATTAAACCCCAAAATCAATGAAATTTCTAAAAACTTCTTTAAACATCCAATTTTGCATTTAAGGTCTGAATCACGTCAAACTAAGTCTGTTTCTTACCAAATTTCACAGATAACACATATAAGACATATCAAACCTGTACCGGGCTCCGAAACCAAGATACAGGCCCGATACCACCGATTTCACATAACATTTCATTTTCAAAAACCTTTATATTTTTCAGAAAACAATTTTCTTTAAAAATTCATTTCTCGGACTTGGGACCTCGGAATTCGATTCCGGGCATACGCCTAAGTCCCATATTTTCTTACGGACCCTCCGGGACCATCAAATCACATGTCCGGGTCTATTTACCAAAAACGTTGATCGAAGTCAACTTTATTCAAATTTCTATTACAAAATTATCATTTTTATCAGTTTTCACATAAAGGCTTCCCGGCTACACGCCCGGGCTACACACGTAAATTGAGGTAAGATAGAAGGAGGTTTTCACAAACTCAGAACACAAAATTAGCTAGGAATATATAGGATGAACTTTTGGGTCATCACACACAACCAAACTAAGCAACATCTGAAGGGCCTTGGAAAACAGTGGTATACCCAAAGAGAAAAGGCAAAGAGCGGGTAAACACTCAAAACCAACCCCATTGATGACTTATTTGATCAGTTACAGGGTGTCAGGGTGTTTTCCAAGATTGACTTGAGTTCAGGCTATCATCAGTTGAAGATTCGTGAGCCAGATATCCCCAAGGCTGCTTTGAGGACCCGATATGGTCACTATGAGTTTCTTGTCATGTCTTTCGGGATGACCAATGCCCCAAAAACCTTCATGCTTTTGATGCACAATGTGTTCCGGTCCTATCTTGACTCCTTCATCATTGTGTTCATTGACGACATTCTTGTTTACTCCTGGACTCGGGAGGATCATGAGCAGCACCTAAGAACAGTGCTCCAGAGTTTGAGAAAGAAGATGTTGTACGCAAAGTTTTCTAAGTGTGAGTTTTGGCTAGACTCAGTGGCATTTTTGGGTGATGTAGTATCGAGTTATGGGATCAAGGTAGATCCAAAGAAGGTTGAGGCAGTGTAGAGTTGGCCTAGATCGTCATCAGCTACTTAGATCCGTAGTTTTTTTGGTTTTGCAGGGTATTACCGTCGTTTTGTAGAGGAATTCTCATCTATTGCAGCACCTAGCTCCATTCAGGTGGTCAGAGGAGTGTGAGCAGAGCTTTCAGAAGCTCAAGACAGCTTTGACTACAGCCCCAGTATTGGTATTGCCTACAGGTTCGGGGTCTTAAACCGTATATTGTGATGCCGGTGTTGATGTAGGACGGTAGGGTGATTGCCTATGTGTCTAGACAGTTGAAGGTGCATGAGAAGAACTATCCTGTCCACGACGTTGAGTTAGCAGTATTGTTCATGCCCTGAAGATTTGGCGGTACCCTTTGTACAATGTGCCTTATGAGATCTACACCGAGTATCGGAGTTTGCAGCATCTGTTCAAGCAAAAGGATCTTAATTTGTGTCAGCGGAGGTGGTTGGAGCTACTTAAGGATTATGATATCACCATTTTGTACCACCCGGGGAAGGAAAATGTGTTGGTCGATGCTTTGAGTCACCAGGCGAAGAGTTTGGGGGGTTTAGCATATCTTCTAACAGCAGAGAGACCCTTAGCATTGGATGTTCAGGCCTTAGCCAGCCAGTTTGTGAGGTTTGATATTTTTAAGCCGAGTCGAGTGTTGGCTTCTGTGATCTTATGGTCTTCTCTTTATGATCGTATCAGGGAACGTCTGTATGATGACCCTCACCTACTTTTCCTCAAAGACACATTCCAGCACGGTGATGCTAGGGAGGTTACTATTGGGGATGATGACATATTGAGGATGCATGGCAGACTATGTGTGCCTCATGTTGATGGTTTGCGTAAGTTGATTCTTCAGGAGGCTCATAGCTCGTGATACTCTATTAATCCGAGTGCCGTGAAGATGTATCGGGACTTGAGGCAACATTATTATTGGAGGAGGATGAAAAAGGACATAGTGGAGTATATTTCTCGGTGCCTAAATTGCCAGCATGTGAAGTATGAGCATCAGCGGCCAGGTGGGTTGCTTCCGAAGTTGGAATTCCGTAGTGGAAATGGGAGCAGATCACTATGGATTTAGTTGTTGGACTCCCACGGACTCAGCGAAGGTTGGATGCAGTTTGGGTGATTGTGGATTGGCTGACCAAGTCAACGCATTTCATTCCAGTGATGACTACATATTGTTCTGAGCAGCTGGCTCGAATCTACATCTGTGAGATCGTCAGGTTTCATGGTGTACCAGTATCTATTATCTCTGACCGGGGTACACATTTTACATCATGGTTGTAGAGAGCTGTACAACAGGAGTTGGGTACTAGAGTGGAGCTGAGCACAACATTTCACCCTCAGACGGACGGGAGTCCGAGCGCACTATTCAGATATTAGAGGATATGTTCCTTGTGTGTGATAGAGTTTGGAGGGTCATGGGACCAGTTCTTGCCACTTACAGAGTTCTCCTACAACAACAGTTATCAGTCGAGCATTCAGATGGCACCGTATGAGGCTCTGTATGGTAGGCGGTGTCGGTCCCCAGTGGGTTGGTTCGAGCCAAGCTAGGTCAGATTATTGGGTACAGACTTGGTCCAGGATGCCCTGGATAAGGTAAAGGTGATTCAGGATCGATTTCACACAGACCAGTCCAGAAAGAAGAGTTATGCAGACCGGAAAGTTTGCGATGTAGCATTCATGGTTGGAGAGCGGGTCTTGCTTCAGGTATCGCCTATGAAGGGCATTATGAGTTTCGAAAAGAAGGGCAAGCTGAGCCCAAGGTACATTAGTCCTTTTGAGGTGTTGCGACGTGTTGGGGAGGTCACTTATGATATTGCTCTACCTTCTAGCCTAGCAGGCGTTCATCCATTATTGCACATTTCTATGCTCTGGAAATATCACGGTGATCCGACTCATGTATTGGATTTCAGCTCAATCGAGTTGGACAAGGATATATCTTATGTTAAGGAGCCAATGACTATTTTGGACAGGCTGGTCAGAAAGCTAAGGTCAAAGAACATTGCTTCAGTAAAAGTTCAGTGGAGCGGTCAGCCGGTTGAGGAGGAGACTTGGGAGATCGAGCAGGATATGCGCAACCGTTATCCTCATCTTTTCACAGCTTCAGGTATGTCTCATTTAAGGACAAAAGATTATCTTAAGAGGGAGAAGATGTGACGACCCGGCCGGTCGTCTTAAGAGTTATAGCCCCGATCCTCTATTAACTGCTTTCCTCGTTATCCTCGCTATTTTCGCTAAGGACGAAAGATTGTTTTAAGAGTGGGAGGATGTGACGACCCGGCCCATCTTCTTAAGAGTTATAGCCCCGATCCTCTATTAACTGCTTTCCCCATATGTATTTCCGCTATTGTGTCTTACGGGGAGGTTTCGTTTTGGTTTTTGGAAGTGTTTGGGACACTTAGTCCCTAAATGGGAGCTTAAACCTTAGGATTTGGACCCTAGTTGAAACTGTGTGGAGACGACTCCGAAATGGAGTTTCATCAACTCCGTTAGCTCCGTTAGGTGATTTTGGACTTAGGGACGTGTACAAATTGTGTTTTGGAGGTCTGTAGTTCATTTAGGCTTGAAATGGCGAAAGTCGAATTTTTGAAAATTTTGGTTGGTAGTGGAATTTTTGATATTGGGGCGGGATTCTGATTCTGGAAGTTGGAGTAGGTCCGTAGGGTTGAATATGACTTGTCTGATAAATTTGGGGTCAATTGGACGTGGATTGATAGGTTTCGGCGTCGGTTGTCAAATTTGGAAATTCTAAGTTCATTAAGTTTGAATAAGAGGATGATTCATGAATTTAGCATTGTTTGAGGTCGTTTGAGGGCTCGAATAAGTTTTTATGGTGTTTTATGAATGGTTGGTATGTTTGGTTGAGGTCTCGGGGGCCTCGGGTGAGTTTCAGGTGCTTAACAGATGGAAAATTGGACTTGTGCATATTTCAAAGTTGCTGGTTTTCTGGTGTTTTCGCACCTGGGGTGGGAAGTCCGCAGGTGTGGCCCCGCAAAAGCGAGGAGGAGGTCGCAGGTGCGTTTTTGGTCATAAGATCCTAGCATCTGCGCATCCGCATATGAAGCGTGGTGGTCGCAGAATCGGATTGGGCGAGGAAGCCAAGTTTCCGTAGAAGCGGATGAGTTAGCGCAGAAGCGCATCCGCATATGCGGATATATGTGCGCAGGTGCGGAGTCGAAGAACTTAATGAAATCTGCATGTGCATATTTTTAGCCGCAAAAGCGGTCCTGCAGATGTGTGTAATTAACCACCGGTGTGTTTAACTGGTTGAAAAGGGACCAAATCGAGGGTTTGATTCATTTCTTCATTTTTGGGCTTGAAGCTTGGAAATTGGCGATTTTTCGAATTTAACTGGTAGAAAAGGGACAGAATTTCTTAGTTTTGATTAGAATTTAGACACCAGATTTGGATAATTTTGGTACGAGTGAACTCGTGAGTGAATGGGTGTTCATATTTGTTAACTTTTACTTGATTTCGAGATGTGGGCCCGGAGAGTTTTTTTGGGACGAATTTCCAATTTCTTGTTTTACATTTGATTTCAGTCGCTAGATTAGTTCCTTGTAGTTGTATTCATGTTATGTAATTTATTTTGGCTAGATTTGGGCCATTCAGAGTCAGATTTTTGTGGAGAGAGCGTTGTTTCAGATTGATTTGAGCTTGGTTCGAAGTAAGTGGCTTGCTTAACCTTGTGTGGAGCAACTCCCCTTAGGATTTGTACTGTTTTGATATATGAGCGCGTGCACATGAGGTGACGAGTAAGTTCATGAGATAATTATTGTAAAAACATGGTTTCTACTAAGTAATAACATGTTTCCCTTCTTATTTGAGTCTTATCAGCATGTGTAGTATCCTGCTAGACTAGAATAACATGCCTACTTGCCTTAACTATTTATCTGAACTTCGTGCAACATGTTTAGTGAATTTACCTGTTTTTCCTTAACTTGTAATTAGGCTGAATTGTAGGATTCCGTGTTGTAATTATTGAATTCGATTGTTTGGGCTGCAAATTTACGTTAGGACTACGTAACGGTATTTCGGGAGATCCCTTGTTCTGCATATTTACTTTGGGACTATGAAACGGTATTCTAGGAGATCACCATGTCTTGCATATCTACTTTGGGACTACAGAACGGTATTCCGGTAGATCCACATGCACGTTTACGTTTTGGACTACGAGACGGTATCTCGGGAGATCCCCTGTTGAATTTCTGTGTACTGAGCTTTTATCTTTCTATGATTTCTTTCTTGTTCAATTTCAGTCTTTATTTTAATGCGTTATTTCATTCTTGCCTTGATTTATTACTTATATACCAATAGGGCCCTAACCTGACCTGACCTCGTCACTACTCGACCGAGGT
Organism: Nicotiana knightiana; assembly: GCA_005239525.1. NCBI lineage: Eukaryota > Viridiplantae > Streptophyta > Magnoliopsida > Solanales > Solanaceae > Nicotiana > Nicotiana knightiana. The sequence continues at coordinate 30,926 of ML395107.1, read as the reverse complement.
TAGGCTTGACACTTACTGGGTACCATTGTGATGTACTCACGCCCTTTCCTGTACACAATTTTCATTGCAGATCTAGGTTCTTCTTACCAGCCTCGTTCATAGTTGCAGTCGATGCTGCCGAAGACTTCAAGGTACATTTTCCCGTGCCCGCAGATCCTTGGAGACCCCTTCTATCCCCTTATGTTCATTTTTCCATCTTTTCTATAGACAGTGATGTATAGAATAGTTAGGACTCATAGAAGCTTGTGACTTACGTTGTTCCGGGTCTTGGGAAGTGTTATGTATATGTTGCGAGTTGATACTTGTATATGCCGAGCGACATTCAATTGCTTATTTATATTATTGTTACTGTTAGTTATTAATGTTCATGCTTTTATTTCATTTCCGCAAAGTATTAGGCTTACCTAGTCGTAGAGACTAAGCGTCGTCACGACAATTCACGGAGGAAGAATTTGGATCTTCACATAAAATAGCAACCATAGTTAGGGGATGTTGAAGATACAATTCGTTATTATCTCCAGCCAACGAATTGGCATTACTTGCACATTCCTAAAATGGTCAATTGACAATTGTATTAATCAATAGCGGAGCCATAATTTTTACTAGGAGGAGGCAAAATTAAACGATAAAACAAAGAAGTTACTGAGTTGTATAAAACTCAGCAAATAACATAAAGTTCTGGAAGTTATAAACTTGAAATTACTCGGCTCAACAGTAAATAATTAGGGGTGTTCAGGAAAAAATAAAAATTTAATCTAACCAAAAAAATCGAGTCTGACTTGTATGTGGTTTAATACTGAACTAGAAAAGAACCCACCGTCATAAAATATATTTATTCTTATAGATAATTTATAATTTTACATATTTTTTCCTTAATTTAGGCTAGATATAGTCTAGTTCCTTGCTTGAAATATAATATTTGATATGGTTATTATGGAGTATCCATTTTCGTTTATTTAAATATTTGATTCTGCCGTGTATAATCACTTTCTTATCTAAGTTTTGTACAAATATTTAGTCTCTTTGTCTTTGATTTTTCACAACTCAAGATTTATTGAGCCATATACCATTCTGATTTGCTTATTCTTTCAAATTATTAAACTTTGGTTAAAAGTGAACATAAGTTCGTCGTTATGAACATAACTTCGTCGTTAGATTAGTGAAAGGATATATTTATGTGATGACCTGGTAGGTCATCTTATAATTTGAACCTAATTTTATGATCTGAAACCTTTAAAAGTCATAATTTAGTCTTTCTCGATTTGCGTGCAAAATCCGGGCGTATTTTTGGAAAGATTTTATGTGAAGCTGATAAAAATAAGAAATTTTACCTAAAAACTTCATTTGGGTTGAATACGATCAATATTTTTGGTAAATGGACCCGAATTCGTGTATTGACGGTCCCGGTGGGTCCGTGTCATGATTTGGGACTTGGACGTATGCCTGGAATCGAAATCGGAAGTCCCTAGTCCGAGATATCGAACTATGTCAAAATTTAAAAGCTGAAAGTTTAATGAAATTGAAGTGTTTGATCAAAATTTGACTTTTTGGATAACGGGTCCGTATTTTGGTTTCGGAATCCGGTAAAGGTCCAATACCATAATTATGACTAATCTGTGAAATTTGGTGAAAAACGGAGTTGATTTGAGGTGAAAATTGGAAGTCCCTAGTCCGAGGGCTCGGGTGAGTTTCGGATGGGCTGCAAAATGAAATTTGGACTTAGAACATTTGCTGGTGTAACTGATCTTCCAGGTTCTGCATTTGCAAGCTATTTCTCGCATTTGCGAAGAATAGCTGGCCTCATAGTTTTCGCATTTGCGAACTGGGAAAGGGGGAGGCAGTGATCGCATTTGTGAGATTTTCTAAGCAATTTCGAAGATAGTAGGAATGGGAGACCTCCGCATTTGCGATAGTTTCTTCGCATTCGGACGGGATTTGGTTCATTTCTCAACTTTACAAATTCGAGAACCATAGAGGTGATTCTTCCAAGACCAGTTCTTCCCCAAAACTTTGGTAGTGATCCTAACCCACTTTCTTTCAATTTTCCACCACATTTCATGAAATTCTGACAAAAAAATCTAGGATTTCCATGATAGAAATTGGGGTAGAATTAGAGATTTTTGGAAAATTGGGATTTAGACCTCAAATTGAGGTCGGATTTCAAACCTAATTGCTAATCAGGCTCGGGGGTGAATGGACAAATGAGTTTTGGTCCGAATCTCGAGTTTTGACCAAGCAGACTCGGGGTCGATTTTTGACTTTTGGAGGAAAGTTTGGGATATTAAAATATATGCATTGTAATTGATTCCTTTAGCAATAATTGATGTTACTGAGTTAATTGTGTCTAGATACGAGTGGTTTGGAGGTGTATACTAGAAGAAAAATTGTAATTGAGCATTGAGTGGCATGTGGAGCAAGGTAAGTGTTGTGTCTAACCTTGACTTGAGGGATAAGGAACCCTTGACTTTATTGCTATATGAAATTCATGTTAGCGGTGTATATGTAAGGTGACGAGTACTTATGCGCCGCCAATTTATCTGTCTCGCCTGTTTCTTTCGCGTTCTTCTTATTTTGTTTCCTTTCCTGCCTTAACTGTTACATACTTTACTTGTATTTCCATGCCTACTTGCTACTTGTTAGACATTGTTTCTCCTTGTTGAAGGTATTAATTATCTCGTAGCTTCATTGTCTCCTATTATTTGTTTAAGATGTTTTATTAGTGCTTCTATGATATATTCTAGATTGGTCTCGCTGAGTAGTATTACTTGTGTAAGGTTTTATAGAGTAAAAGCTTCCCATTTCCTTTGTTTTGAATTTTAAGTATTGTGAAGGTTTTTGTGTTAAATTGTGATTTCTGTACTTACTGAGTAATTGACACTGATATGGTGCGATCGGGTTGCGCGTCGCAACAGGTGGAATAAGGGTGGAATGTGGTTAAATAAGGGTGAACTGTGATTACGATTATTGTGATATAATGGGATCGGGTTGCACACCGCAACATTTTTATTTATATTCTGTTATTTAATTATTAAGAGAAAATAAGGGAGGAATATGATATGTACGGTGGGATTGGGTTGCGCGCCGCAACAATCTATATGTTTATGCTTTTCTTTGAATGTGTTAGCTGTACGGTATTCTTGAATTGTACTTAAGGATTGGTAATAGTTTAAAACTGATGAAATACGTTGGGTACTGTATTTACTTCTTGCAAGTTACTGCTTTACTTTATTCTGTCTTTTTTTCTGCTTTTATTATTTACCGTATGCAGATTATATTGCGAGTGTCCCGCCGTAGCCTCGTCACTCCTTCATCGAGGTTAGGCTCGGTACTTACCAGTACATGGGGCTGGTTGTACTAATACCGCACTCTGCACTTCCTGTGCAGATTTTGGAGCAAGTTCGGGCTGATCGAGGGGTTGGCTATAGACTTCATTTCTAGGAAACCCAAGGTAGTCATGTTGGCGTCCGCAGGCCTTGGCGTCCCCTTCTATACCCCTATAGTTTACTGTTTTTCCTTATTTCACAAACAAATGTATTTTCTCTCGGACAAATACTTGTAGTAAAATCTTAGTAGATTCGTGAATTGTAACTCTGGATTCTGGGTAGTAATAGTATGTAATCAAAGTTGTTATTTATATATTTTTCTCGTTTATTTTGATTTATTATGGCTTGGTTACTAATAATCACTTAAATGTAAAAAATTAGCTAAATAACCTCTAACGTTGGTTTATCTAGCAAGAGTAATGTTAGGCGGCATCACGTTCCCGATGGTGGGGATTCCGGGTCGTGACAAGTTGGTATCAGAGCACTAGGTTTCCTAGGTCTCACAATTCATGAACGAGCTTAGTAGAGTCTGGGCGATCGATAAGGAGACGTCTGTACTTATCTCCCAAAAGCTATAAAGTTTAGGAACACATTTTAGTTTTATTCATCTTTGTTGTGCGACTTTGTTTTCTCAATACTGATTGAACTCTCCTACTCTTATTCTCTCGCAGATGGCGAGAATGCGTACCGCTTCTTCGGCTGAGCAGCAGCCAGAGCTTCCAGCAGCAGCTCCTACGAGGGGCAGAGGTTGAGGCTGAGGCAGGGCTTAGATGTAACGACCCAGCCGGTCGTTTTGAGAATTACCGCCCCGATCCCCTATTAACCTCTTCACCCATGTCTATTTATATTATTTGAACTTCTCGGAGCGTTGAGTAATTAAATACGAGGTGATTTGGAGGTGAGGAGCGTGTTCGGAATATGTTTTCGAGGTCGGTTGTGGATTTAGGCTTGAATTGGCGAAAGTTAGAATTTCTGCGATTTCGGCCAATAGGTGAAATTTTGATATCGGACTCAGAATGGAATTCTGAAAGCGACAACAGGTCCATAATGTCATTTGTGACCTTTGTGCAAAATTTGAGGTCATTCGGATGAGTTTTTACGTGTTTCAGCATCAATTGTGAATTCTAGAAATTTCATAAGTTCTTAGGCTTGAATCTATGCATAATTGATGATTTTGATGTTATGAGATGTGTTTTAAGGCTAGACCAAGTTTGAAAAAAGTATTAGGGTCAGTTGGTAGGTTTGGGTTAGGTCTCGAGGGCCTCAGGGTTGTTTCGGATGCCCAACGGGTGAATTTGGGACTTAAAGAGTAGTTGAACCATTCTGGTTCTGGTGTTTCGCACCTACGATGGTATTTCCATAGGTGCAGACATGCAGGTTCGAAGGGAGTGCACGCAGGTGCGGACGTAACTTAGGCTGGCCCGAATCACAGGCGCGGATGAGAATTCGTAGGTGCGGAGCCGCACCTGTGACCCAGCCACCGCAGGTGCAACCCCAGGTCTTTTAATGAGTTTTCGCACCTGGTGTTTCCGTAGGTGCGGCACCGCAGGTGCGATCCCAGTGTCGCAGGTGCGAAACATCTGGGCTGGTTATACTAAAATCCGAGGGTTTGAAATTCATAACTCCAAAATCGATTGTGAGTTTGGGACTTGGCGCTTTTCAGTGGGATTTGAGGAGGAGAATCATAGGTAACGTTTTCTAATATTAATCCATTTGTATATCAATAATCTCTATCAATTTCCTCAATCTAATCAATGAAATTGGATGAAAATCCATGAAATTGGGATGAAATTTCCCCAAGTAGAAATCTGGGGATTTAGGGAGATTTAGACGTCGGATTTTGTTAATTCTTGTTCGATTGGGTTCATGAGCGAATGGGTGTTCGGGAAATATAAATTTTACCAGATTTTGAGACGTGGGCCTAGGGGACATTTTGTGTGAATTTCCTAATTTCGCGTATTAGCTTAGAAATAATTAGCTATTTTGTCCCTTGAAGTGATATTTACATTATGCAATCGATTTGAATAGATTTGGGCCACCCGGAGTCGGATACTCGTGGCAAGAGTGTGGTATTGAATTGATTAGCGCAGTCAAGGTAAGTGGCTTGGCTAATTCTGTGTTTGGGACTTCCCCTTAGGTATTTTTATACTGATTTTGTTACGCGGACGCTGTGTACGTGAGGCGACGAGTACGTACACGGGTCATTGTTGCTAAAATCCTATTTTTACTTCCATAAAATCACTCATTTTCATCCCTATATTATTGTTTCCTGTCTTAACTGAGTAGTTAGCTTAAGAGTAAGCATGCCTACCTTCCCTTACTTGATTTCCTCTTATTTTCTACTAGTTGCACCATGCTTAGGTAGCTTTACTCTATTCTTGCCTGTTGTTTTTCCTGGACTTTTTAATTAAGTTGTATCCGACATACTTGTGCTCTGAATATTTTAATTGGGAATACGGAACGAGATCCGGGAGATTTCCCCTTGTACTGAAATGCATATTTAAATTGGGACTACGGATGGAGATCTGTGAGCTGATGCGAGACTAAATTGCATAGTTTAACATGTGATATACCTTACATTTTATGCGCATTAATGATAAAAATACACTTGTTATGTGCTTAATGGAGTTTATTTCATGTGTAGGTGAAGTGGAGATGGAAACGGAGCTAAAA